>JBBPKK010001141.1:0-11698 GCA_038089215.1 Tylopilus vinaceipallidus | reverse complement strand
AATCTAAATCTGCTCCAGCCTCATCTACTCGATATCGACAACAACCACAGGACGGGAGACATAACCAGCATTCCATCCTAGAATCCCTGATGGAAACGACGCTCCGGAGGTTACCATGTGTGATTCCGTCATGGGAAAGGCGGAGGATACCACAACTACGACGGGTGGTACGTGGATCTGTGAAAGGGTATTTTCTATTTTCGTATCGCATCTTTCCGAACCGCATCATTCCGGAGTATAGCCACCGTTAACTGTATATAAGGATCGCGTCGTACATTGTATTCCCCACTTTCGGATAGTTATTCATTGCTTTTCCCACTCGAGGGCTAAGCCTAATATGAGTCTTTAAGTAGGTCCTAACATTATCCAAAAGTCACTACCTATTACCCTTAGCCTTTCGAGTCGAGCCATAGCTCCTCGTACTGTCACTATCGTTGCTGCAGCACGTTTCACGTACTGCACAACATTCAAGACTAGCTTACTCTTTTCCGTTCCTTCCTGGGTGTGCAAGGTCTTTCCTGCATCCGTTTATTACAGATATCGCTTGGAAATGTCTGAAAGGACAAATTGGGGCAAACCAAGGCTCTGACTGTCCGAACGGTCATCTGATCAAGCATTCCCAAGCGATACAGCCGAGGAAGAGTCCTGGAATACCCACTATCTGCCATCCATTCTGCAGGGATTGTGCTGCTGTGCGCTGAACCTGTTCTCCTGGTGTAAAAACCCTTCTGTGAGTAAGCAACTTGTAATCACACATCCCGCCACACGACGTTGAGCCCTAGCTCCGTTTCTGAAACTATCACACTATGACTGACCCCACATTCGCCATGGGAGAGCTGACCCAGGAAGTGACAACGGCTGCGGTGACCGATGTCATGACCGGGCAACAGCAAGAAGGGGTGGAGGAATCAATTCACAATCTGTCGCGGGCCTCAATGCGTCCCGTCAACAAGGGCAAAGGACAAGCCCCTGATGACGATGATTCCCCTCCTACCACCGTGAGACCGACCTTACCAAAAGGACGCATCTATCGCCCTGATGTCAAACCTATTTGGCGAACCCAGGGTTTCGCCGATTCAAACGAGAACCAGGCCCTCTTGTGGATGGAGTGGCGAGACAATTTCACCATGTATGGGCTGGAAGCCGTGGGCCCTCCACCCAAAGTGATGATGTTCAAGGACGACGTGGAATACACACCCCGTTTCGCTGGGCAGTACGCCGAAGGAGGACCGCCACCTCCTCGACCCAATCCCCCTCACCCTGACAGATCTCCATTCCAACCCTTACCCAGATGACCTGTGGGGGCGACGTTTTTACAACCCCCGCAGACAGCCCCCGAAATAATCACACACCCATATCCACCCCCACAGCCCCGAGTACAGCTGCTGTTGGGAAAATCGATTGTGGCCAAACCTGAGTTTTTTGATGGCAACAAGGCCAAATATAAAGAATGGGTGAGAACCCTTCAATTTTACTTCGCCGGGTTCTTCCCCCAACCGGCCGATCATCAATGTATTCTGATCGCGTTGTCATACATGAAAGGAAACAACGCAGCCAGCCGATTTGCCACCTTCTGGGCTGGGCAAACTCAGGAGCTTGCCATCATGCCATGGGGAACATTCGTCGCCACCATGGATGAAAATTTCCTCCCCGCCGACTACCTCGCCCAGCAAAAATCAAATCTTTGAACCCTCACCCTGGGTTCTGGAATGGTCGAAGACTTCTTTATCCGCATGCGACAGCTCATGGCGGAAGTCGAGATCGCCCCAGAATGAAGCAATTCAGCATTTTTGGTCAACATCATCAGAACTGGGATCAGAGCGAACGTTATCGATTCTATCCTCAATAACAACCGAAACATGCTATACAATGAAGATTTTGAAGCCTGGGAGGCTGCCACCATCACCGCCGACCGCGTCATTGCTGACAAAGTCAATCGCTGCCGAAACCAAGGCACCTCATCTGCGACGAATGCCGGCAATGTTCCTCAGGTACCATGCCACGTTGCAACAGGAGGCACTGCAGCGCCAGCCTCTGGTACCGGTCCGAGTGCTCCTACCACAGCCAGAGTCACGCCCAGCTGAGGAGCCCCAATGAACATCGGAGAGGCCCATAAACAGGGACTCTGTTTCAAATGTGGAAAGCTGTGGCCTTGCAAGGACCACCCCCCTCGTTTCGCGCAACATAAGTGCCAAGTAGTGTTCGAAGGGAAGACGCTGGAATTTGAGGAGGGACAAGACGTCACCGACCTCATCAAGGCAGTTGTGTCATCGGGTTTTGGAAACGGGTAGTAGACACAAGTCGCCCTGCTGCCCCTTCAGTTCGGTTTGGAACAGTCTCATGTAATACGAATAACAAATATGATTGTTTGACTGTGGAAGAACTGACTGAACAAGACTCTATCCCTATTAAGTTATTGAGTAAAGAGGCCAAGTTGCTGACAAGAGGGAGTCAGCACACGGCAGGGTTAGACCTGTTTGCCGCGGAAGACGTAACGATACCACTGCAAGACCAGGCCTTGGTAAATACTAATGTCCAAGCAGCAATTCCCCCAGGAACATATGGGTGATTAGCACCAAGAAGTGGGCTTGCGTTGAAGTCGAAGATCGGAGTGAACGGAGGGGTGATCGATGCCGACTATCGAGGAGACATCAAGGTCATCCTGTTAAATCACCACGACTTACCGTTCACAGTTAAAAAGGGTGATAAGATTGTCCAACTGATCATCGAAAAAATCGCCACACCGACGATTAAACAGGTTGATTCCTTACCTGACACTGAAAGAGGAACAGGGGGTTTCGGTTCGACTGACAAGGTAACTATCCTCAAGCGGCCAGAGGCATCGCCGGGTAGTAGCGTGGTGCACTCCCCAGAGTGAGTGGTCGAAAGATTGTCAACATTGGCAACTGAGAGACGTTGTCAACGATCCGGTAGATCAACTCAGACCATGAGGGTAGATCCCTGGTCAACCGCTGAAGAACGATAATCCAAGCTGCTCTTGTAGCAGGTGGACTGCAGACAGGGTGAAGGGGATGCGATAGGTTCGTCCCCAGAGAGAGCGGGAAGAGGGATACAGTCAGAGAGGACTGGGGCTTACTGTCCCAAGTGTGGTAGGTCGAGAAATGGTGGGTCCGGACACTCCCGGATGGAATGCAGGACCGGCCAGGTCGTAAAGAGCGTGATAGACCAACGGGATGGTCAAGAACGGCGACTGTGACGGCGGAAACGGACGGGACGGTTTTTGATGGTAAACGGAAAGATGTATTGAGTATGTAATCAACAACGCTTTATAGTCTGGGCATTCCCAGGACTGTACAAACACTTAAACGAAGAAACCGGGAAAACATACATAGTGTCCAGGTGAGACCGGTATGGGTCCGGTGAGACCAGTGAGTGCAGTGCGGTCCGGGTGTACGGGTACAAAGTGATAATGAATGTAAATGATTATAGAACGATATAAGGACTCACCCACAAGACAAGACAGATGGATGGACATGAGGGACAATGGCGGTGGACATGGTTTGTTGAGGATCCGGTATGTGCGGTAGGTCCGGTAGCACGGGAAAGTGGGTCCAGTGGGTCCGGATTGAGTGTGCGTGAATGCGGTTGTCCGGACTGCTTGTAGGATGATCTGGAAAGGTGGGACTATACTGGTTTTCAACCGTAGGGAGGCACGGCTCCCTACACCACATGGATTAAGCAGAGTTGCGAGCAACCTGACGATAGGGCGCTCCAACATCTGCAATGGTTTGTCCACGATTCGTGACGAAAGGAAGTCAACAATGAGCTGGTTCAGCAGATCAGGGGAATGACATAGGAAATGGCACACATTGCCTTGCTCGACCTGCAAAAGCGACCCCGCCACAAAGTCTCCATGCGGGGCCAATCCCTTGAATTGCCGGCTCACCTGACTACTGACGACAAGCGAGTATTCCCCACTACGGTGCTCATCGACTCGGGCTGCACTGGATCCTCCATCAACCACTCCTTCGTCATTGAAAAGGGGGTGGGCACACATAAACTTCCACGCCCAATCCTGGTATACAACGTGGACGGAATGACAAACTCGGGTGGCGACATCACCAAGTTCGTGATGATGGAAATGAATATCCAGGACCACAAGGAGCGAATCGCGTTGTCAGTCACTGACTTATCATCGAACATGGTCTACCTCGGACATGACTGGCTGGAACTACATAACCCACTCATAGATTGGAAGGCACACACCGTGACATTCTGGTGTGATGACGACCATACTCCAGCCCTAATTGACTGTGACGACAATGACGACAACGAACTCCACCCCAGAGACTCCTTGTACCAAGTCCACACAGACAAGTACCTAAAGTGCAGGAATGTAGCCACCAATATAGCAGCTGCGGCAAATCTAGCTAAGGCAAAGAAGGGATTCAAAGAGGCGGTGCCACAGGTGTACCATGACTATGAGGATGTATTTGCCAAAGAATCATTCAATGAACTACCACCGAACCACCCATGGGACCATGCTATTGACCTCATTGACGGAGATCACAATGTCGATGGCAAGGTATATCCCCTATCCCCTAATGAGCAAAAGGAGCTTGACGCCTTCCTAGAAGAAAACCTGAAATCAGGACAAATTCGACTGTCCAAGTCATCATTTGCATCACCATTCTTCTTCGTCAAAAAGAAGGATGGACGACTTCGCCCAGTGCAGGACTACCGCAAGCTGAATGCCATCACGGTCTGAAACAGATATCCCCTCCCCCTGATCGGCAAGCTCATTGACAAGTTAAAAGGGTCCAAGTATTTCACCAAACTGGATATCAGGTGGGGATATAATAATATTCAGATGCATGATGGAGATGAATGGAAAGCCGCATTCCGCACAAACCGAGGGTTGTTCGAACCTCTCATCATGTTCTTTGGACTCACTAACAGCCTGGCCACGTTCCAAACCATGATGAATCATATCCTGAGAGACCTCATCAACCAAGGACACGTCATTGTATATATGGACGACATAATGATTTTCACCAGTGACCTAGACGAACATCGAAAGATCGTCAGACAAGTCCTACAGGTACTCAGGGACAACAAGCTGTGGCTAAAGCATGAAAAGTGCGAGTTCGAAGTGACGGAGACCGAATACCTCGGCCTCATCGTATCCGAGGACGCCATTCGTATGGATCCCCTCAAAACGAAGGCAATAGCAGATTGGACCAAGCCTAAGTCGCAAAAAGAAGTCTGAGCATTCCTTGGTTTCCTCAACTTTTATAGATGATTCGTCAAAGACTTCGCTCGGATTGCACGACCGCTCAACGCTTTAACGTCGGTCAAAAAGGAATTTGCATGGACAGAGGAGTGTCAGACGGCCTATCACCAATTAAAAGAGGCTATCACGACCGCGCCCGTACTATCCATGCCGATGGACTGGGACCTGTATCGAGTGGAGACAGATGGATCCGGGACAGGATTAGGGGGCATTCTCTTGCAGAAACAAAAAGATATCTGGCGACCAATTGCGTTCATCTCAAGGGGACTGCAGGAAGCCGAACAAAATTACCACGTGGGAGACCTGGAGATGCTGGCAATTATGTGGGCACTCAAGTCCTGGCAACAATACCTACTGGGAACCAGTCAACCGTTCGAGATCTGGACTGACCACAAAAATCTTGAATGCTTTAAGAAGCCCCAGGACTTGTCCCGACGCCAAGCCCACTGGCAACAGCTCCTCCAGGAATACGATTTCTGAATTGTCCACCGCCCTGGCTGATCCAATCCGGCCAACCCCCTGTCACAGATGCCAGGCTTTGAAAAAGGGGTAGACGATAATCACTCCAAAATTCTATTGCCCGAAACTCTTTTTATCCAGTCTCAATTAGCCGGCATAAACGAAGAAATCCGCAAACTCCAATACAAGCGGGAACGATACGCGCGCGAGGGACTCAAAAGAGACAACTCAGACTGGACAGAGGAGGATGGCATAGTAATGTGGAGGAACCTGACGTATATCCCCAATGACAAGGAGCTGAGGAAGAGGATAATTCAAGCTCACCACAATCACCCGTCGGCCGGACACCCCAGCACACACAGAACGATCGAGCTTATCAAGGGGGCGTACTTCTGGCCATCGCTAAGGCGAGATATCACTAATTATGTTTGGACTTGTGATGTCTGCCAGAAAAACAAGCCCAGAATGACGACAAAAATGACCCCCCTTCACCCTCACAAAACACCTACGACCCCATGGGAGATTATATTGGTCGACATGATCGGTCCTCTCCCCCAATCCCAGGGTCACGACACCATACTGGTGGTAGTAGATCGATTCTCAAAGATGGTTTGTCTATTCCTGACTGGAATTAACCTGACGTCCAAAGGAGTCGCCGAGATCTTCAAGGAACACATCTGGAAGTTGCATGGACTACCAAGGAAGGTGATCTCGGATCGAGGACCCCAGTTCGTATCGGGATTTATGAGGGACCTGTACACCCTCTTGAGGATCGAAGGAAACCCATCTACAGTGTATCACCCCCAGACAGATGGCCAGATGGAGCGGGTAAACCAAGAGATCGAGGTATACCTACGCATCTATTGCAACAACTGACAGAGTGACTGGGCAGCATGGCTGTTACAAGCCGAATTCGCCCATAACTCCAAGGTATCGGCGGCAATGAAGCATACTCCGTTTCAGGTCAACTATGGACATCAACCTAGGGCCATGGAAGGGACAAGAAGAGAAGTGAGGAATGAGTCGGCCGATGAATTCGTAGAAGGGATGAAAGAGATAAGGGAAGAGGCAAAGAGAGCATTAGAGGACGCTGCAAGAGCGATGAAGAAGTATCATGACCGTAAGGCAGCGGAACGGCAGGAGTATAAAGAAGGAGACTTGGTACTTTTGGATGCAACGCACATTCGATTGGATCGACTGATGAAGAAACTTGACCAGAAGTTCTATGGACCATTCAAGGTCGTAAAAAAGGTCGGAGCGTCGGCATACCGGTTGAAACTTGATGCCGCATGGAAGGGGGTCCACCTGGTATTCAATGAAGCCCTACTATGGCCTTACCGCAAGGGCGAAGGGAGGATCGAGATCACAGCTCCCGCATTAGCCCAACCAGAGTCGACGTCAACATGGATAGTGAAAGATTCCAGGGAGCGAAGAGGCGGTATCGAATACCTGATACGTCACAAGGGTAAACCAGTAGAAGAGGACGAATGGGTCCGGTTGAGGGATATACCCCTAGGTGCACCACAGATTAAAGAATTCCATCGCAAGCACCCCACTTGCCCATGACCCCAGCCTACCATGAATCTTAGGGCGATCAGCGACGTCAACTCTTGCTCGTGCCCCATCTGTCAATGCATACCCCTGCCCACTCCCACTGGTATCCTCACCACTCCCAAGTTCAAACAATTCCGTCAAGCGTTCAATCGCTTCCCCAACTCTGCATTTGAGTTTCCGCCTGCCGGGACGTCAGGCTTGAAAAGGGGGTAATGAAAGGGTATTTTCTATTTTCGTATCACATCTTTCCGAACTGCATCATTCCGGAGTATAGCCACTGTTAACTGTATATAAGGATCGCGTCATACATTGTATTCCCCACTTTCAGATAGTTATTCATTGCTTTTCCCACTCAAGGGCTAAGCCTAATATGAGTCTTTAAGTAGGTCCTAACAATCTGGATCTGGAATGAAGGCTTGTATGATGGTCGATGCATGATAATGGCAGACATGAATAATATGTGTTTTCATGAGCAGAATGTTCGACCAGGGAAATACACGGTAGGAAGTTTCATTCAACGTTGTGTCAGCCTAGGAATGCAGTACTACCTCGCATAATACTAGTTCCATCCATCAGGGGCCACCTACCAGATGTGAGTTGAATGCAGGAAATCAGTAGAATGTTTGAGTCTGTGTGTCGAATATCAGCTCATGACCCCCAGTGGATAAAAATGGAGAACAGCCACTCTCGAGATGCACCTTGTACCCTTCATACTTCTCGGTGGGCACGTTTAGAGTGATAAGGTGATTTAGATGAGTGGAGTTGCCATCATGACTGACTTGAGACTTCAGAAGGGTACTGCAGGATGAAAGTGGTAAGCGTCTAGATTCCCATCAGCAAATTTATAGGTACTGTGTCGCATGCCCTTGATTGCCAGTACAGCTCCACAACAAGATATAAGGGGGTGTCAAAGTTGAAGGGCCGTACCAACCTTAACCGAGTGAAGGCAGCAAAGATCCCAATGGCAATGCACTTGGATGGCAATTGCCGTGTCGACCACCAGCAAGGTTAACCCTCATTCACCAACATCTCTAACATGACGTCTGACAAGAGATCCCACTGCACTCTCCCGCCAGAACCCATCTGTCAAGTCATGTGTTACCTGACTCCATGAGAAGTGCGCAGGTTGCGAGTGGTAAGAATGAAGCCTTCTGGTTCATTCCCATCTCCTTTCACCTCACCTTTCTCCAAGGTTTCTAAACAGTTTCATGGTGTTACTCTCGAGCCCACACTTTGGAAACTTTTATATGAAAATGCATGTTTACCTCGTTATCTGTGACTATTTCCTTCCCGGTCGGCTAGGTTTCTCGAATGGACTCCCGTTCAATCTGGACTGTTAGCGCGATCGTGGACGACACGGCCCTTGCGATGCATTTCAAGTATGGAGACCTGAACTATGAGAATGTCACCAACTCCCATACTCATTAATGGGAGATGGCTTGTCGCTTGCAAGCCATCCAGGCTTTTTGTGTTATACGATGTCAATTCAGACATGCGCCTTCACCAAACATTATGGGAGGGCCCCCCCCATTCATTCATGGGACGCACATACAATGTCATCCGACGAGGGTCAGGTACTCTATATCATGTTCAGTAGTGCTGCTCCCGCTCATGATTCGCTATGGTATGTGACATTTATTTGACATAGGGGGCATATGGATACTTATGTACAATTTTCATCCCACAGGCAGCTTCTCAAGTTTCGTGTCAATGACAACTCTGGCCGTCTAGATCATGTTATTACCCTAGATGTACCCTCCTGCTTGGAGGTTGACGAGACCATTGTGTGTCTCCAGGGTGGCCAGTCTCCTTTTCTATACGTCAAGACTCCAGAGTTGATATTCGACACAAGGACTTGAATATTTTATGAATTCCCTGTACTCAGCTCACGAGTTGTAGGTGGTGCTCGACTGGAATGACTAGTCTTGAGTTAAACCTCTCCATTTCTGGATCAAAACACTGGATGAAGAAAGGCTCTTTTCACAAAATGATCAGTGATCACGGCTCTGCTTGAGAGGGAAACGGAACAATGCACCGGCATCACCTTAGCTGCCGCTGGGTTGCCTGCCAGCGTGGTGGCTGCAGCAGTGAGAATAACAAGGAGGTGGAGGAAGTGCATATTGCTGGAGAAGCTGACATCTAAGGGTAGGTTGAAGTGAATGACTGCAGCTTTCCAGTGATGTTTATATACCCAAGGTCGATCCCTTCTAGGAAGATCACCGGGCACTGCAGACCAGATATGGAACTATCTCATGGTTTGAGACGTGTAACAAAGTCACCGAAACTGCACTCTCGTATGGAAGCAGCCTTGGTATTGACGACGGGACAGAATATCAAAGGTGAAGACACTGAGAGTGGAGCATGATTGGAAACTGGTTGCAGTTCAGACCTCTGAGTGTGTCACAGTAGTTGAGGTCATCGAGTGGGCTGAGATCCGCCAACAATGACTGTAGACTGTGTGTCCCCATCTCCCAGTTCATGCGAACGATGGCTCGCAGCCATGTGGCCAGGGCACCATTGGAATTTTATCTCAAAATTCTAAGTCAAGGTGAGATTCCCTCCTGCCTGGTGCGAGGGGGGGGACCCACCCTGAGCATAACCTGCTCAATCCCAGCGTGGTGTGTGAGCTCCGTGTGGTTGCCACCGGTTGGTTCTCTCAAACATGAAAGGGTAAGACTCTGTTCGGTATGCTGCTGAAGCATCGGCTAGAGTTGCTGGCTGGTGTCAGGGACACACCCAAGAGATACTCTGGAGGCTAGGGATATGTTGGATAAACCAACTAGTTGCCCGGTAGAGATTAGACTCAATACCAGGAGTATGGTTCAGGGGTAAAAAGACTATATCAAAACTAGGGAAATACATGGGTGTGGACCTATCCTTATATACGTTTGAGCTAGGCCTGATTAGGTAGGATGGTCCATGCGAGAACGGTAACCAAATAAGGGAAATGAGTCAAAGTGCATCAGGGTGAGTCATGCCGAGTCATGATGGAGGTGATGACACAGCCTGTAACCAGAGTGACCATCATGTGCAGTCGCAATGACATCATGCACAGTCGCGATGAGTCAAGGTGCAGTCATCATGAGTCACTTGCCTGATTAGGTAACCATTAGTCTTGCTTGGTCATGGTGACTCGTTTGGAGTCATTGGCAGATCCCGTCGGCTGTGCATCCTGATGTGGAAGTGGAGTCTGAAAAGGAAATCGGGAATGCGTCTAGACCTGTTGGTCGGAAAAGAGAAAAAGAGAGAAAAGAGAGAGAGAAGAAAGATGGGGTTAGGGGTAATGTTAGATAAGCATGAAAAGTTCTTTCATCACCCCCCTTCTAAAATCAATGTCCTGGCGATTGATGCATCATTGAAAGCCTCTGAAGGCAGCCAGTTATACCGTTTGCGAAATTCCAAGAAGTTGGGTGAGGTGAATAGACTGGTAGGGATGGGGAGTGGGGTTTTGGAGCAGATGGGGCAGGTACAAGGAGGGTCCAGGGCGTTTTCATCAATTTTCTGCAGAGCCAGGTGTGGTTGTGGGCGTGGCTTTGTGGGATGTTTTCGATGGAACGCTTTAATGTGGTTCTGGAGATGGTCGGCGTCCTTGTCCCTGATCCATGTGTCTTCTTCCCTTGGGTTTCCTTCCTCGTGGACCAGGTATTTGACAAGCCCATGGCATTCCTGGCTATCTCTGATGGTGAGAGGCTGAGGGGCGTGCGTTACCTGGAGAGCTGGGGATGTGATCTCCACGGGTTGGTCTCCCTTCCGATATGGCCACAGGAGCGATTCATTAAAAACTGGGTAGATGCTGCGCCAGCCTTCTGTGAGCTTGAGCTGGTATGCTGAAGCACCGACCTTTTGACCACCTTGAAGGGACCATAGAACTTCTGGTCCAGCTTCTTGGCAGGCCTATCTGATCTGATATGCGCCGCATCCAGGAGTACAAGGTCTCCCGGTTTGTATTCGGTTCGCTTCTTTGTGTTCCGGTCATGGAATTTCTTCATTGTGGTTGCGGCGTCCTTCAAGGCTAACTCCACTTCCGCCCGGGTGTCCTTCATTTGTGCCATGAATTCATCCGTGGAATTGTTGCACACCTCCTTTCGTGTGCCTTCGAATGCATGGGGTTGGTGACCGTAGTTTAGGGCGAATGGGGAGTATTGGGTGGTGGAGGAGGTTTTGGAGTTATGTGCAAACTCCGCCATGGCCAATAGGTCGACCCAGTCGTCCTGTTTGTTATTGCAGTAGATCTGCAAATACATTTCGACTTCTCTGTTCATCCGCTCTGTCTGACCATTGGTCTGTGGATGGTATGCAGTCGAAGGGTTCCCTTCGATCTTCAGGAGCATGTACAGGTCCTTCATGAAGTTTGACACGAATTGCGAACCCCTGTCTGAAATGACCTTTGTGGGGAGACCATGCAATTTGAAAATGTTCTCCTGAAATATC
>JBBPKK010001140.1:0-11705 GCA_038089215.1 Tylopilus vinaceipallidus | reverse complement strand
GATTCCTGCCCTCCCATGGACGTGCAAAGCACGACATCAAGTCATGTTCTCTCTGTCAACCTCCCACGTGTAATCCAACCAGAGATGGTCACGGTGGCGGCCAAGAAAGGAGATAGGTTGGATGTGGTTGCGGACGCTTGGCACATGGAACGTGACTGTGAGTCAGGAGTGTTTGATTGATGGTCTTACCCACTGATCCACGCCAAGGCCACTATGAATGGCAAATTCGTTTTGCAGCTGGCGATGTAGACATGTCGACAGTCCGCGCCCGTTTCGGACAAGACGGGAAACTTACCATCGACGTTCAACGACGCCCTCCCGGGCAAAGCTGTACCCCCAGGTTGGGAATGGGATTCAGATATAGGTGTTACTAGTGGTTCCGATGGCGCGCGGGTCCACTGCTAATACTTCTTATCTGCTGTCCCCGACATCCCTACCTCCCCCCCCCTCCCCGAGAGCGTCTGTCTCGTTACGTTTCCGTGCCTAGTGTTATAATCATATCAGCCTTTGTAATTGTACGCAGAATCATACCCGACAACAAAAACGCCCTCCCAACTGCACTCCTCATGTCGGCGCTGGCTCCTTCATGTTCATCTACACGTTCTATGTATTCCATGCCTTCCGCATTTGCTTTGCATATTTTTGTACTGTCACATGACAGCTCCTATATTTTCTGCACTGTGATCCATAATTATGGTCGACCACTACGATGCCGAGGGCTCGAATGCTGGGCCCCGCGCCCTTGACCAATTCGTCCGCAGCTGAGTCACCTGCGGGATCAAAGACCGATCCCTTGCCGAGGCCCGCCGGTTGGTCGGTCATGTCGAGGGGCACGTCCTGCAAGACTAGCGTCCGGAAGCGTCGTGCTGGAATCCACATTCTGTTCCACCTGTCGTTTACCGATGTACGGCCCCGATGCGAAGATCGGTGCCAGTGGCCATCGGAAACGATTCAAGTCTAGGGAAAGACACGAGACCCTCATGGCTCGCTTGCTGAACTACCTGTGGTGCCCGCGTCTCTTGGGGGGTCCTGTCCAGGAGTCAAAGTATATCCGACCGCCACGCATCGAGTAGGACGATTTGAATGATTATGATTTCGTCCCGACATCGCAGCGGGACTCTGAATCAGGGACACGTCGGTGCATACTTTCTCGACAATCCCGTGAGCCGCCGGATTGGAGGCCGATGCGTGGAGAAGAGTGCTGTCACGGAGAGACGGTTTATTGAATGTCGGAGCGGTCGGCGGGGTTGAGCTAATATGGCGTTCTTGAAGTTGGGTCTCGTTCGATGGCATTTCTGAGTGGGTGTATTTTCGCTTTTCAACGTTCCAGGTCTTGAACGAGGCTCGGCTGCGTGCCGTCCGTGATTACCCCAGATTGGTATGTTGGTAAGGGTACTCGACCAGTCGCCAACGGCCAGCCCGAGTGCTGCGCTTCAACCTGTTTCTAATAGGCTTGAAGTCTCCCGGACTCGAGCTGTCAGAAAGAACATTACTCACCAATCACTGCGTCTGCCACAAGGGCAGGTCTAGAAGCGAGCCTAGTCACCCTGCTCGAAGAGACCACGATGCCTGTCCCTGGATGCGACCAGGGTATAATGTCCCTGAAGTGCCAGTGGTCTGCACAGACCCCCAGTTTCAATATTCCCATGACGGTCCAGCGTCAGTGACCGACTCGGTGCACCTTCGATTTGAGTTGCATCATTGAAGTATTCGACCCCGAGTGGTATTGGTCGCGAAGGGCGGGCCCCAAAGTTGTTTTTTTCGGTGGGATTATAACTGCCAATCGAATTCCTGTCACCGATGTTGCAAACTACACCACACTGGCAGCAAACCGTAAGTTCTTGCTCGTCATCATGGACCGGACAGGACCGTGGACCTATCTTGATGTACAGTGCTGTGACTCGCCGGGACCACCTTGGTCTTCGAGTGCACGGTGTCCTTCCATCGCCTCTCGATCTAGGCCAATCATCATGATATCAACAACCGTGTGCTTCTTTGCCGGAGGCTTGACCCCCTCGATCTTGATGTCTTGTCAGCCCTTGACGAGTTCTAGTTCGGGCCCAAATCAGTGGGTTCGTCAGATTTGACCGGCTGATGATAGGCACCCTACTCGTGTCATCCCTTGGATTGATCGACCGTGAGTCTGGACCCCCATTCATCTAAATTAGACTAGCATGTTCGCGACGTACCGCGAACAGTAGTCTTGAGCACATGGACGATACGTATGGAAGTTGGGTATTTGAAATCCAGGTCGAGGTATGCCTTCTGCATTTATGTTGATAGACTCGCCCTCGAATCAGTTCTAGGCTTCAATTGGCAATATTGTTCGACTTACGACCAATCCTTGGTTGATCTATTCTATTGTTGTGGTGACGACCGCTTCATTTTGTGCCCTTCTTCTCCAGAGCTTATCTGACTCAGGATCTGACGTGGTTGATTTAAATTTCGTTCGCACTCTTTCAGCTGGTGGCCAGGAGTAGCATGACGCAGTCAACGATTCATTCGGATGAGTACACTCCCCAAAACCTACATTATGATGGTTTGAACTAACTGGAATGTGTCCGGTTTCCGATACAGGCTGACACACAACCTCGCTAATCGTACACATGCAATGGCGAAGAAACCTGCTTGGCTTCAAAGTGATCGCGGACAACTTTATGCCGTCTCCTGAGGATGGGCGACGAGCTTCGTTCCACTAATTTTCCCCTCCCTCATTCGCTCGAGGCCATCGGGGATCCCGTTAAGGCCACTCGGTAAGACCTCCAAATTATTGGGCTGAAAACGTTTCTCGGTCGATCCCTTGTGCAATCCAAGGGTTTTTGCATACCTTGATAACGCCCTCTTGCAGCCACTTCTCCAGAATGTTCCACGATCCACGGCACATGAGCTGATTAGGCTGCGCATGAGGGCTGCCGTAAGTGGCGATAACGGAGCGTCCCTTTGCTTCTTCCTCCTTCACAACAGGTTGGAGCGTCAACACAAGCGTTCCACCTTGAGCGACAACAGACCAGGCCTTCTGCTGGGTCTGTTGCAAAGAAATGACATCGTAAGCAAGCTCGATGGGCTTCTGAGTGATTTTCTGCACGGCCGCGGCAAATTCGTTGCCGGCGATATGCCTGTCGATGACGTCCGTGGCCCCAAGGGCTTTGAGTGTTTCCTGGTGAGCAAGACCAGCCGTCGTAATGATTGGGGAGAACCCCGACAACTTGGCAAGCTGGATAGCTGCGTGGAACGCGGTAAGTGCCCACGGTACCGCAACGTGTGTACTTACCATACATCCCGACAGACGCCGAGCCGCCCATGATCAAAATGGGCTTGCCGGCATATTTGCCTTTACCGCCCTCGACCCAAGGCGGGATGAGTCCGGCACCGAGCTGGTCTCCATACAGACCAACTGAAGCGGTGTCAAAACCAAGCGGAACAGTTGCCGCCTGATTAAAGTCCAAGTTAGGGGGGATCTGCGACATGTTGATGTCATAGGTCATGTCTCCGTACACCTTGCTTACTCACCTTCGCAGTAAAGTCTGTGACGACGATTGCGTGCTGTTGGTAGCTGGACTGGTCGTCGCTGAGGCTCCCGTGCGAGAAACTACGGGCACGGTCAGCGGCCGCGTTGGGAGACGGTGAATTTGAACGTACACTCTGTCGCCTCTGGAGAAATCACGAACACCTTCGCCCACTTCTTCAACGAGGCCTGCCATATCGACACCCAAGACTGCGGGATAGTTTTCAACGAATATTCCTGCCTGCTGGATCTTGTAGTCGATGGGATTCAGGGCGGCTGCTTGGATTTTGATGAGGAGCTGGCCCTTGCCCGGCTTTGGTATGTCGCGCTCGTCGACGACAAATCTTCCCTGCTTTGTTTCCAAGAACAACGCTTTCTGTTTCTGAGACGACATGGTGAAGGTGAGTGTATAAGTTATGTCAGGGGTGAAAATCCTTTTTGTGTAATATACTACATCATATGTTTGTTATTTACTTATTGGCCACCCCCCAAATTCCATGTCCGTTCTCTGATCTGAGTCGTGTCGCGCCATGACAAAAGCGCGCAAAAAGCGCGTTGCCATTCTGAGTCGGATGTATCGCATCGATGGCGTCCTCCGGAGGTCTTTGATCACTTGGTGAATTGGAGGTGATATCATCGCACAATCGCTGAATATGCAAAAAAAAGAATAAGATAAGATTTCTATCTGCAACAACCATGCGCGACTAAGTGTTTAGTACCTTTCGGTTTCTTGTGGATGGGCAATCAGCTTCACTCCGTCGATTTGTCCCCCGTCAAACCTTTCAATTCCGGACTCGATGCCTTTCAATCCCCCTGGAATCACTTCGATCTGGTTGGGCTGGCGTGGAAACCTCCCATCAGCACCCGAAGTCTCTCACAGAACCGATTTCGCTTACCCGTATGTCACCCTTCTCAAGCCATCGGCCAAGATTCAACCACAACTGTCTCCCCGTCTCCCAGTTCTCCTCCAGATGTGGGTTACCGTTGGTAAGAACGATTTCCCTACGATCGCTGGGATGTCTGTCGATCACGGAAGGGAGCGTCAGGACGAGCCGTCCTTGAGGCCCAAGCAATGCCCATGCCCCTTCTTGGGTCTCTCTGATGGAAACCGTATCATAGATGACGTTTATCGGCGCTGACGTGATCCGTGCCAAAGCCTGCTGCAGACCGGCAAACGAGAGATATCGATCAATCACGTGGGTTGCGCCGAGTCGTTTCAGGTGTTCCGTGTGCTTTAGTGCGGCCGTCGTAATGATAGGGGAGAAGCCGGACATCTTTGCCAGCTGGATCACTGGAAACGTTTCGTCAGGGATGATGACATACAACCCGCGATATAATCTACGCCTACCATAATTGCCCACAGATCCCTGGCCACCGAAGATCAAAATAGGCATGTTCCTGTATTTGCCTACTCCGCCGTGCTTCCACGGGGGCATGAGGCCGATGCCGTTAGCTCGTCCATACAGTCCGATGGCCGCAGTTCCAAGTCCTAGCGGCAATGTTGCTGCTTGCTCATACGACAAGCTATCGGGGATCTACAGGCGGTGTTAGAGGTTGCCTGGGATTCATACATTGTGCATTGGCTGCCCTACCTTGGCGGCAAAGTCGACGACGGCAATGCAGTACTGCTGGAATGTCGACAGGTCATTATCATCGTAGGCGCCATGGAAGAATCTGTTTAATGAACCAGATAAGATCAGTCTTACGTTCACATCGGACGATTTTGATACCGCTTACACATCGTCCCCAGGATCGAATCTTGTTACTCCTTCCCCCACTCTTTCTACCACACCAGCGCCATCGCTGCCGAGGACAGCCGGGTATCTGGAGACATAGATCCCACGTTTTTGCACCTTCGCGTCACTTGGGTTGAGTGCAGTCGCTTTGACTCGGACAAGGATTTCTCCAGGTCCGGGTTCGTTGATTTCGCGGGTGCCGAGGGCAAAAGGGGCTTGTCTGGATGGAAGAAAGAGAGCAAGATGTGGTCCAGGCATCGTAAAGACGGTGTCAAAGAAGTAGCGGGATGGAGTTCAGTGAAGAGATAGCAGGGAGAGCAACCTTACTTATACGCTGACAATGCATTGCCTCGACCGGTCAAAGCCAAATGAGGTATTAAAACCTCGTGTTGTCCATGCTGCGTAGGGACGTGAGGGAAAGTGGAACGAGCACATTGAGTGCCCGGGAATCATGGTCTGGATCATTTGACACCGCGGCTCAGGGCAACAGCCTTCCTCTAAATGGAGGGTGATTAGAATGTTAGACGCAGCACAGCACAGATTGCTTTGCAAAATACACCTGACGGGGCCCAGACACAGCTTGGGGGATGAACATGCACGGATTGGCATCGAGCCCGGTCAGTGCGACCACGCAAAACCAGACCAAACCAAGCTGTCCGCAGAGAATGTCCGTAAAGTGTCGGTAAGCGGCTCGTCATCGTGGGGTAATTGCAAAAGAAAAAAAAAAAAATGGGGCATGGGAACGAGAATTTCAGGATCCCGTGGAGCAGTCACGAAACGAAAGCATGTCGAGGAATGGTATAGCTGTTAACTAAAACATACCGAATTATAATAGCGTGAGACGAAGAGTGTACCCCTTATGAAAACGAGGCAGGCCGTGAAACGCAGCCGGAGCCCGAGTTGGGAAACGTGAACGCCGAAGAGACAACAGCAATGAAGTGTGTCCATGGACTTAGTCAGGACCAAGCTGTGGAGTCCGCCTTGAAATAAAGGTAGACCGGTGGAACTTCTTCATTGGGGAGGGAACGTGGTCAACGAAGAGCGGATGATGATGTAAACGGACACGACGCATCGATGAGGTAGTATAGCGGACCAACTTTGTGGCCTTCCCCAACCACACCAAACCAAGTCTGGGGGAGAACGCCGCTGTAGAACATAATAGAAAAAGCGTGCAAAATGGGTGTTGGTATGTTTCCAAAGAAAATATCTTCGCGAATACGGCGGACATGAAAACGCCCCGTTGCTCCCTGTCGATGACTAGGCGATATTACAAGGTTGGGCGTTGACCTGATCAATCCTAGTCGAGCAATGCTGGAACTGATCCGAGAACATCCGATGCAGCCACTGACTCCATGCAAGTAGGGATCGAGGAGCCGGTTCCTGCTCGGTACCTGCAACTTGGCACACGCCGGCCCCACAACACGATCCCAGTGTCCTACATGCACTTTGACTCGTTCCGCCGAGGTCTTCCGAGAGACACGGTTTATGTTTTCCGACGCTTCTTCACTACTTCTGGCCCCTGGGATAAGGGACACCGGCCGGATCAACTTGGAGTGGAAGCCCATCAGCGTTCTCATCGAGTTGGTATCGATTACCCCCGATGCACCTCTGCAAATCTCTCACGAGTGCCGTTCCTTTTCGCAGTCGTGCATGAAAATGAGCTGGGAAATTGAAGGAGGCATACCACCTTGGCGAACTCGGTACCTAACTGAACAGTAAAAAAACACACTGCTAATAGTGCACCGTCAATTGCCCCAAGTGACGCAAGCTCGCAAGCACTCCCGAGGAGCGGCCCGTGTAGCGCTGCGCTCAGAACAAACAATTTACGGTCAGTCGGGCTGTGCATGCACATGAACATTATACATAGAGGTGACTCGGAATACCTCGGAGCACTCGATCATCGGCTAACTAGAGTAATCCCTTGCGATAGTCGGTCTCGGGCAATGCATAGTCTGGTGACGTGCACCTCAATTACCGTATCAATTTGCTGCTTGATGAGACTTGGCTTCGAGAGATTCCGGACACACGGCCTTGACATCATCGCAGCTGACAAGTCTCAGGAACACCGTAGGATATCTCGGGGTAATTCGTTCGCAGGCTCTCGCTCCTCATGCAACCAGTGCTCGATGTCAGACGGACAGAAAACTGAGTGCAACACTGAGTACTTGAACTCGAGCTCGAGCTCCTTCATGGACGGCAGAATCCTAGTCAGTACCGTGAGACCAGCAGGCTGGGGCTCTTGCTGTCTACCTAGATCCGGCCGCACCGTAAAACCTGGCATCATCCTCATTAGACATACTTTCGGAGATAAATTTTATGTACTATAAGTCTATGCGGCCTTTGACTGCGAAGCATGTAAACTAGTCAATGTTAGGGAGAGCAGTATTATGAAGTATTGCTAGGGTTGCAATAGCGCCTAAGTTACAGCGAAGAAGTGCAAGATACAACGGCAATGGAAAACCTGAAGTAGCATGCACTTCAAAGTTATGTCAGATCAATGATCTCGCCGAGAGTAAAGAAGGGCTGCCTGCGTTCTTCCATCTTGATCCGCTTTGGCTTCCAGTCTTCGGAGCTGCGAGCTTGCAGATCTCGAAGATATTGCAACTCGTTCTGTCGGGGGAATGTTAATGAGGCGCACAACGATGCAGAGGAACTAGGCGTATACCTCCAAGTTGAGTATGCGGTCATTTAAGTTTCCTGATTCTACGTCCTCAGAGGCGGATCATCGGCAATTATTACGCTTACTAGAGCCTGTCCCACAGCTAGCACTTGCAGCGCTCGAGGGTGCCCTAGGAACGATGCCATTGGCCTGCAACATATCTGAAACACCAGTCAGATACCTAACAACATACTTACAAAGAGAAGATAATACTGAATGGACAATACTTGAACACGAAAGTCAAAACTGGGTCATTATTTGGGATCAGACGCCAGTAATGCGAACGGCGTTTTCTAGCCTGTTCTGGCCCAAACCTGGAAGGTTCGGAATGTGTTATTGACATACACTGTGAAAATGTAATACGCACCCAATACAGTGGACTGTTGCTTTCTTGGACCTTTCATGGAATTTATTGTCACCGACCACGGGGAAACCATTCTTGTTCGTCCTGTGCCTACGTTCATGCCAGACTAATGCACCTCGTTGGATTGTCAGTGTGATCTCGCCTAGGTTCTTGGGGATTTGCTTGTTTAATAAGGAATCGTCATCTGTGCTGTGTGAGTTATGCAGATAATGGCGTTAGAGGGGGGTAGTTACCGCTGAGCTCAACTCGAGAGAACAATAATTCACGCCTTGTTGTACCGTGGACGAAGTACGAGAGAAGGTTGGTGTCGTTCACGTCGCCCAAGATGCCTGGGGACATTGTCGCTTTTCCGCAACAGATTCCGTCCACGTGCACACATCCCTGGTTAGCAGCGATACGTGATGCATCGTGACATTTCCATTTGGTACCAAATGACTAGAGCCGCGAGGGTCAGAATGAGAAGGACAGACAGATAATGGTGCGCTTGGCGTGCCTTTCCCTCTTCCGAAGCGATCCAGCAGGTGGCTTTTGTTGGACCCTCGTACACGGTATCATATTCGTCCAGCGCTTTGCCGTCGACAACTACATGGGCGGAGAAGGCTTCGAGTTGCATGTTGTAGCGAGTGGATAGGTCGCGACGCGTGCATTGACCCGTTCCAAGGGGGTCACAGCACGTGACCACGAACTCTTGCCTGGTGCCGTGCCGCAGCGTCACTGCCGCACCTTGCACCCAAGTGCCAGTCCTGCCGCACCCTCAGCCTGGTGCCAGGGTCTTCTGTCCCACTACCGCGTCACTGATGCCTGACGCTCTGACCACCGTTGCGCCCGGCGGTAATGCCCCCACGGTGGCGATGCTGATTCCGCCGCCAGGTTCACCCTCAGCCGGCGGTACCCGCGCCCGCTACTACCCCCCTCTCACCCGTTTCGCATCTCCCCCGACATCGCAGTGTCTGTAGCGACGTCCAGGGGTCAGGTTCTCGTCTTGTATTCCGTAAGGAGATTACTATTTAGGAAGTATTTCCCAAGCGATATGTAATGTCCAAGCCTCAGCCCATCAAACCATCCGGGCTGGATCATTGTCGCTAGGGTCCAGGATCAGTCTGCTCCGCACAGCCCCGAATGAACACTAGTGTGGGAGCCCGCGCGCACCGACGGCGCAGGTCACGGATATAAAAAACCCGACTCTGCTTCTGTGGCCCATCGGTCTTGCCAGTCCTCGCTAACAGCTATCCGTGCGAGATGGTCATCAATGCCTTGAGCCCAACCACCCATGTGCAGATACCAAAGCAGCTTCCTTCGGAATTCTACCAGCACTTTCTGTCCGAGTTTGCAAAAGAGAGGAAACCCAGTCCAAGTGAGTTGGTCCTATACCGATCGATAAAGTTGAGAAGCTGACACGGTCTTGTAGTCCGTGGACTTCTTCCTATGGAAAAAGTGCCCGGAATGATATCTTTTCTAGCGGGGAAGCCCAATGACGCCATGTTCCCCTTCGAATCATTCACTTTCACGATCACCGATCCCTCTCACTCCTCCCAGTCGATTCCGGTTACGCTCGATGGTGCAGACCTCGCCGAGGCTCTTCAGTATGGTCCCACAGCGGGAATACCGCGCCTGAACGACTGGTTCGTTGGTTTGCAAGAGCGAGCACATGGCAGAAAAGCCTCCGAAAACTGGAGACTCACGATCGGAAATGGTTCCCAGGATGTGATTTTCAAAGTCAGTGTCGTTCTCGCACACGGAGCTGTGCATACTAATTTTGCCCAGGCAGCGCACGCGATCCTAAATCCCGGAGACCCCTTGTTGATCGAAACACCGGTATATGCGTGAGGTTCTGTCGGCAGTGCTGTTCCACCGAGGCGCTGACTCACTTCCTTAGCGGTGTTCTTCCCATTTTTAGATCTCTCCACTGCGAGCTCGTTGGTCAGATGACTCCTCTCTAGTTTAGAGTCACAATTTTTGAAACCTTTTTCAGAGGTTGCTACTGACGAAAAGGGCGTGTGCCCAGGTGATCTTCGTTCTATCCTCGAAAACTGGCCTGCTGGAAAACAAAAGCCCAAGGCTTTCTACACTGTTCCGGTATGCTAATCATTGTTTCGATCGATCGATTTCGATGCTCAGACAATAATGGTAGTATGGCTGCAACCCAACTGGGATGACTGCCACGATCGAGCGTCGGAGGGAAGTGCTCCAGTTAGCCAAAGAACACAACTTTCTGATCCTCGAAGGTTCGTGGCTGACTCGGTTCCAGAAAGGTCTGATGAGAGCGATTAAATCAGATGATCCATACTTTTATCTGTACTTCGGGAAGGTGGAGAGACCACCCTCCTATTTCAAACTAGAGCTTGAAACAGCCGAGCTAGGTCGCGTGCTTCGCTTTGACAGTTTCTCGAAGATTCTGTCAGCAGGCATGCGGATGGGCTTTGCCTCGGGGCCAAAACCAATCCTTGATGTTATGGATCTTCATGTATGTTGCTTGCCTAGCTGCCACGCTAGCATTGTGTATTTACATGCGAATCTCACGTCTCTGCTTGCAGACCAGTTTCTCTAACCTTCAGGGCTCTTTCCTCGTGCAGGCTATTACACTAAAACTAGTCGAGACATGGGGATACGAAGGTTTCTTCACACACACGAAAGCTGTGGCAGAGTTCTACAGGATAAAGAGGGATGCGTTTGAAAAGGCACTGCAAACTCATCTCGGTGACCTTGCAGAATGGAAGTCACCCGAGGCTGGAATGTTCTTTTGGTAGGTCGCTCTTCAGTTGCGGAGTTGCATCTCGCGGGCACGTCCAGCGAGGCAATTCTTGGAGCGGGCGATACGTGCACCTCACCGACTACGCCCGCCAGTGTATGAGGCATTCGCTGAGATCGTGTATTGATGGGTTGCGCATTCATACAGGTTCAAACTCCTCACTAGTCCCAACCCCAACGAGGAGGGCGATTCAAAGGAACTGATTCAGAAGAAGGCATGCGAAAATGGCGTGCTCGCCCTCCCTGGCACAGTCTTCCTTCCAAATCTGGGTAAAACAGCCTACGTGAGGGCGGCATTCTCTCTGTCAACAGAGGAAGATGTCAACGAAGCACTGAGGCGACTTCGTGTGGTCCTGCTAAAGGAGCGGGAGGGGAAGTAGTAGTATAGACAGGGCTGTATTTTTTCGGCATGATGTAGGACGCCGCCAAACTCGATTAACAATGGGGAGCTAGACGTTCTGACAATGATGGTTCGACTCGCAGGTGAGTGGACTCGACTAGTAACTTCCCACGTTGCTCCTCCTAGCCACTTGCAGTAAAAATAACTCCCAGCTGGTTTGATCGGACCCGGTACTTAGCCGAGGCAATGCTGAGCAACGGCGTGGATGATGGACCCACCAGGCTGCCTCCCACCTCGACGGCCACCTTCACAACGCGGCGGGTGTCGGACAACTTGCCGCTCGGGTGCTCAAA
>JBBPKK010001139.1:0-11711 GCA_038089215.1 Tylopilus vinaceipallidus | reverse complement strand
AACCTCAGCCACATTTGGAAGGCTCGGAAGTGCAGAAAAAGGTGTCGGAACTTCTAGATGACTGTCCACAACTGTATAGGCCTGCATAACATCAGTATTGGCAATGGTAGAAGATTGTACCAGTGGCATATAAGATTCCACCAAGTCGGAAGGTGGGTCCGATGCTTCCGATAGCGTGGGAAAATCGATCGGAAAAGACCGAAATATCCTCAATTGCATTGATTGTAGTGGCCACTGGTATGAAGGTAGCTGATGGTTCAGTATGTGAGGGTTCCGATGGTGCAATGATGTCAGAAGAGGCGGAAGGACTGTCGGAAGGCTCTAGAAATGTGGGAAGGTGTGTCAGAAGAATGCTAACAGCATGACATGATGAGAAAACTAGTTCTGAACTGTCAGTGTCAGTATACACCTGAGTAGCAGAAATGGAAACTGTGGTAACCAGCTCCAATGCTTCCGACAGCGTGGGAAAATATGTCGGAACCTCTGCAGCGGTGTGTAAATAGACATGGGAAGGTTCCAAGTCCATGCAAAAATCATTCTGTTGGATGTCAGTGTATTCAGCTGGTAATGAAATAATGAAAGGAATATGGGCATGAACGTCTGAGACATAAGTGTCTTCTGGTTGGCTAGGTATCCTCGGAAGCCCCGGAACAGATGCCGGCAGTGGTGTGTCCGGTTTCGGAAGGTCTCGGCCTGAAAAGGATGGGTCAAAGGGGCTAAAATGGTTAGAAACGGCTGGAACAGAAAGAAAAAGTGTTGCGGCGGAAAAAATGTCGGAAGAAGGGTAAGAGCCTTCCGGATGAATATCTGGGTGAACTATGCATAAATGGTGGCGGATGTAGACCTGCAGGTCAGCCGGAAAACCATAAAGAAACCAACTATCACACTCGGACTCAGATAGTCCGATGGACATCAATGCAGTAGTAATGACTCTAAACTTCTGGTAGTACTCTCCAAGCATGTCCAAGTCTTGCATTGGGGTGTTGTGGGAGTCCTGTGTTAGCTGTTCAAGGTCTGCAATAGAATACTGGTGCTTAAGCTCGCATCCAGGGTACAAATCTGTTACAGCGGCAACAAAGGCAGCCCAGTCAGCAGGCATGGAGTGTGCTTCTGGCAGGGAATCCCAAAGGTCAGCATCGTCAATATTTGCATACCACATGGTGGCTGTGATCTTCTCGGCATCGGTTATGTGAAGTGGTGTAACAAGTGCCTCTATGTCATCCAGGAACTGAAGCAAGGTTGATGGCGTCCCATCAAAATGTGGTGCTTCTGGATTTCTTCGAAATGGAAGCTGCTGCAGGAACTGTCGGTTAGCCATTTCAGATAGGAAAAGGAAGAGTAGTCAACTGGTGTGGAATATGGAAAATGCCATAGTAATAGTGAAATAAACCCAAAAGAGAAGCAAGGAAGAGTGGCAGTGCTCAGATAAGTGTGCCGCACGGCTCCGAATGTCTAGCAAAATGATTGCCGGTGGTTACTAGGAATTAGAAGTGTCGGAAGAGTCAGAATACTGTCGTATGTGTCGGAATATGTGGAAAAATGTGGGAAGGTGATGAGATCGAAGTTGGAAGGATGAAAAATGAGTGGAAGGGGCAAATTGCCTAGGTATCCTCCTGTATATCTCTACTGAATCCCTTGCGGTGGGCTCCAGTTGTAAAATGTAGATCTGGGCTGCTCTTGTAGCAGGCAGACTGCAGATAGGTGAAGGGGATGCAAATGGTTCGTCCCCAGAGAGACCAGAGAGGCTGTACAGGTAGAAGAGTGCTAGGGCTTATGGCCCGAGGTGGTAGATGGGTGCCCAACTGGTTCCGGGTGAAGCAGTGGGTTTTCTGAGTCGTAAGGAGTGTAAATGACCAATGAAATGGTCAAGAATGGCAGTGACAGCGGCGGAAATGGTCCAGCGGATGTAAACAGGCAGCGGACAAGATGCGGAAAACTTTCTTCTGTATGTAAGCAACAGCGCTTTATAGTCCGGGCATTCCCAGGACTGTACAAACACTGTAAAGTAGTTTCCGATGTAGAAAGGGTGTCTTCCAACCGAAAACAAGGTGTTCTGAGTGAAAATCCAATATTCCGACCTCTTCCGACATGTTTCGGAAGGCGGAAAGACACCAGTACCATCGGAAGAATGATGAAATGGAAGAAACATAGAAGTAAACTCACCCAAGGACAGAACAGTTGGATGGGATGACACAGAAGGCCAATTCTAGGAGTTCTTCCGACTGGAAGACAGTGGAAGCAGCACGGGAAAGTGGTGGGCATCACGGGAAGGCAGCGGAAAAGTCATTGGAAGACCCCCAAAGACTGTAGCTCCATCCGGAAACATCTGGTGAGCATTGCCTAGGGCATAAAAGAGGATTTCAAACGTAGGGAAACTTGGTTTCCTACACCGATTCCTGATCCAGGATTGTTCAACGGCGACTACAGCCAATTTGATGAATGGTGGATCAAAATGCAGGTATACCTGCAAATGAATCAGGAGACCTTTGCCTCAAAGAAGGAAGTAACCCTAGCTGTCCTGTCTTGAATCGGCTCAGGGAAAGAAGGAGATAAGAACAGAGCAGGCAAATGGGCTCAGTTCCATATTGAGACAAAGTTGACAGATAACCAGTGGTGAACTGTCAAAGACCTGCAAAAAGAGCTCTCCCACCACTTCAGGTTGGCAACAGGACAGGGGAGAGCACTGAGGGAACTCCAGACCCTCAAACAAGGAACTAGGCAGACAGAGGCCTATCTCACGCAGTGGGAAACTCTGTACTGGTATGCCAGAATAGATGAGGTGATGGGCATCCACCTCCTAGTCAAAAATGCCTGAGAGGAGATAGTATGCCACATCTCCCTCAATCTCCATGGGGACGAAGCCCCAACCAATTTAGCTGATTGGATCGGCCAAGTAAGGAATGTGGGAAACGCATTCGAACAATTTGAGCTCACCTGAAGCTCAAGCAAAAGATGGGGCAACAATGCATCCGCCAGACCGTCCAACTGGCGTGATCCAAACACAATGGACATCAATGCTGCCCGAAAGGGTAAGTGTTTCAACTGCAATGGCGACCACCTCGTTTGTGATTGCAAAAAGCCTAAGCAACCTTGCAGCGAATGCAAGTTCCTTGGGGGAGGGCATTGAAAGGATTGCTCAAAATGAGGCAAATCTTGCAAGGCTCGAGCTGCTCAAAAGGAGAGTGGTGATGACAGCAACTCGGACTGGGAAAGCGATAATGTCTGAGCTAGCTGCAAGGGGAAGGCTAGAGAAATGCCCAAGTCCATAAAAGAAATGGGCTTTGAAGAAGCAAAAGCTTACTTCACAGATGTGCTAAACGCCAAGGCAAAAGAGGCCAAGGTGGGAAAAGAATAAGGCACATGACTATTCAGGGAGGCCATGATGCCAAGGACTATTTCAGACATATAAAAAGGGAAAAACCCAAAAATACTTACTTTGATGTATTACTATCAGATTCAGAGTCCATAACCTATTTCGATGACATCACCAAAGCCACGACTCAGGAAGAGCCTGAGCGCACCAGACAGGAATCTGGGCTTAATTTGGCTACCAAAACAAAAAAAATATTTAACAAAGAAATCCCTAATAGGATAGTGGTTCGCTCCTTGGCCACATCCAAAATAAAGATACCATTGGCTCCACTGTCTAGAAGCACTTTCGCCCTGATCATCCAGTATTTTTCTGTGGCCTGTGCCACCTTTACTCCTAGCTTTATCAACAAGCAATGGGCTCACAAGAACAAAATACCCCTGAAATGGTTGGAACGATGCATCCCGGTGTTCAATGTAGATGGAACCAAGAACAGTGCTGGGAATATCACTCATACAACAGAGTTGATCGTCAATTACCAGGGGCATCATGAGAAGCTTGAAGCAGAGGTAACGGATTTAGGAAAGGTACCCATGATCTTGGGATATACATGGCTAAAGAAGCATAACCCAGAGATAAATTGGGTAACAGGGAAGGTAAAACTAACCAAATGCCCTCGAACCTGTTATCTCCTGTCTGATAGATCGGTCCTGCTAAGATGTCTAGAAGAAGAGGAAATAGAAAACGCCCCACACGTGTACCATCACATAAAGAAAATGGAGGTTATACCACCTAAAAAGGTAGAAAAAATGGCAGAGGAACTCGTCCCGAAGCAGTATCATGGATACCTCGACCTCTTCACCAAAAAGGCTTCTGAGCACATGCCAAAAAGGCGACCATGGGATCACAGCATCGACCTAAAAGAAGGGTTCATACCCAAAAAGGCAAAAGTGTACCCAATGTCGCAGGAAGAAAAGGAGGAAGTAAAGGCATTTGTGACAGAACAACTTTGAAAGGGATATATTTGGCCATCTAAATCTCTGCAGACCTTGCCAGTGTTCTCTGTGCCCAAAAAGGAAGGGATGAAAAGAATGGTACAAGATTACTGTTACTTGAACAGCTGGACTATCCTGAATGGTTACCCCTTACCGTTAATATCCCAATTGATTGATAAGCTAAAAGGGGCTAAATTATTCACAAAGATGAACCTCCAATGGGGATATAATAATGTATGCATCAAAGAAGGTGATGAATGGAAGGCTGCATTCATGACCGAAGATGGGAGTTACGAACTCCTGGTAATGTTCTTCGGATTAAACAATTCACCTGCCACATTCCAAGCCATGATGAACGATACCCTGTCAGATATGGACTCATTCGTAATCATATACATGGATGATATACTAGTATTTACAAAAAGCACCAATCAAGGGCTCCATGACCAAGCAGTCCTGAAGGTGTTACAGCAGCTGAAAGAAGCTGACTTATTTATAAAACCGGAAAAATGCTTCTTTTCAGTAGAACGAGTCGAGATGCTGGGAATGGACGTAACCAGCCAAGGAATTAGAATGTCAGACTCCAAAAAGAAGGGAGTATTGGAATGGCCAATTCCCACCAATGTTAAAGGAGTAAGGAGCTTCTTAGGATTGGCAAATTTCTACTGACAATTCATCGACAAATTCTCTGAAATTGCACAGCCACTCACCAAGCTCACCAAAAAGGATAAAGCCTGGGAGTGGGGAAGTGAGCAGCAGAAATCCTTTGATAGGATGAAAGAAGTGTTCACATCCACTCCAATATTAGCATATCCAGACTATAACACAAAATATCGCTTAGAATGCAATGCATCTTTATTTGTGACAGGGGCAGTATTATCTATGGAAAAAGATGGAAAATGGCACCAGGTGGCTTTTAGTTCCCACAAAATGACAAAAGAGCAGCGTAATTATTCTGTCGCCGATAGAGAGATGCTAGCCATTATTCATGCATTAGAGATCTGGCATCATTATTTAGAAGGAGCCAAGCACGAGTTCGAAATCTGGACTGACCATGCTAACCTCCAATATTTTATGACCAGTCAAGACCTTAACCAATGACAGGCTCATTGGGCACAATGGTTATCTCACTTCAATTACCTACTCATGAGAAAACCAAGAATGAGCATGGGAAAAGCTGATGCTCTTTCGAGAAGAGAAGATCATGCCGTGGGTATCGAAGATGATAACAAAGGAGTAACAGTCATTCCTGACTCACAGATAAGGAGATCTGAGATCACTAATATAACCTTGGAAGAAGAGAAAATCTTAAGAAGCATCCAAGATGCAACCTTGTTGATGAAAGAATCCGATATGAAGGGAGGAGCGAAAGAAGGCTTCCTTTACCACAATAATAAGATATTCATGCCCAAAAGGGATATCTGACAATGAGTAATAACCTTATATCATGACTCGACCATAGCTGGACATGGTGGAGTGGAGAAAACAACGGAGTTGATCTCCCAATACTACACCTGGGAAGGAATGCGATCCCAGATCAAAAACTATTGTTCTCAATGTGAGAGATGCAATCAGATGAAGCCGATGAATCAGGCAGTGCCTGGTAAACTATTACCCCTTCCCATCCCTGAGGGACCCTGGAAGGATATCTCTGCCAATTTCATAATGGACTTGCCAAAATCGGACAGATATGACGCAATCCTAGTGGTTGTGGATAGGTTCTCTAAGGAAGCATGCTTCATCCCCACTAATAAAACCATAACAAGTAAGGGGACAGTGAAGCTATACAGAGATAACGTATGGAAGCATCATAGACTTCCCACCTCTATTGTATCGGATCGAGGACTGCAATTTGCCTCACAAGTCATGGCAGATCTAGCCTCTTCCCTCCAGATTTGCCTTAACTTAAGCACAGCCTTTCACCCACAAACGGATGGGCAGACAGAAAGTATAAATCGTGAGTTACAGCAATACTTACAGCTGTACTGTGCAGAAAAGCAAGATCAATGGGCAGAATGGCTGAGCCTAGCCCAGTTTATGTATAACAATCAGCAATCATCTTCAATGAAGAAGTCCCCATTCCAAGTTATGCGTTCATACATGCCAAGAATGGGAATAGAGCCGACTATTGCAAAAGCTCTGGCAGCCCAAGGATTTCTTGATGGAATGAGGTTGACCCTGGATCAGGTCAGAGAGAACCTCAAAAATAGACGAAAAACCATGAAAGTGCAAGCTGACAAAAAGCGATCTGTGGCGCTGGAATACAAAATGGGAGATAAGGTGTGGTTAAGTACCGAAAACCTTAATCTCCGGGATACACGAATCAGCTGAAAGCTAACTGAGCGATGGCTCGGCCCTTATAAATTATTAGAAGCCAATAACAACCGGAATGTCGTAAAACTACAGCTTCCATGTGGCATGAGAATTCACCCAGTAGTAAACGTCTCCCGTGTTAAACCCTATCAGGAATGCCTTGACAGCCAACCAACGTACAAGCCTGGACCTATTAAGGTTACAGAAGATGGTTCTGAGGAATTTGAGGTAGAATATGTCATCGCCTCATGGATGAAGGGTCGGCGTCTGGAGTATCTTGTCCACTGGTCTGGATATGGAGAAGAAGATCAGACATGGGAACCTGCAGATAACCTTGGATCGGCGAAGGATGCAGTAGCTGACTTCCATCGGAAGAACCCAAACGCTCCCAGGAAGCTTAACTTTATTGATGTTGATCATTTCCATGGCCTTTTTCAGCCTTACGACGTATTTACCCACTGTGATCCTATCTGGAATTGTCTGGAATCTGATTCTTAGGTGGGGGGTAATGTTACAATTTGCCCTAAGCTGCCAGTATCACACTCGACGGACTTAGACTTATTTTGCTTTATGAGCATGTGACTGAGAGACTTAGCACATGACTAGTTCACATGACGACCAGCTTAGAGGGATCCGAGCTGTCTGGATGTCAGGCACGCACGTGGTAGGGGCTAGACCCTTATCTGCCTCGAATATTTAATTACTGCACCTCATGGTGCTCTAGACCGCCTCATGCAGGCACAGTCTCCCACGAGATGTCATTATGATATCATACTCTCTCATGTTATGTTATACCTATGTAGATACACACAGACCAGTAGTCAATAGCTACAAACATGCTGTATGGTATATATACTCCAATATGACGACCCAAGGACCTCAGTTAAGTCCTTGTGGCATTCCCCTACTACTTGACTCTTTATAAGCCTGTGTGAGAGTAGCCTGAGCCACACTAAACGCTGGTGATAGGTTGCACTTCAGGAATATGTCCAACTTTGTGAAGGTCAAGCAACTGGATGTGTCCAGCTGCATTCTTCCATCATACTAGGACTCTTCCCAGACCTTTGACAAATATTACATTCAAAGTGGTGTTTACTAGTATCTGCTCTTTCCCAGTGAGTTTCTGGTACTTGATGAAATCAGCACAGTGTGGAGTGAACTGCATTGAAGCACCCAAGTTGAAAATTCACAAGTTCTCTAAGTTCTGTCCACAGGAACATGGGCCATTAGGTTTTGACGTCTTACTACTATTCACACATTCGTATGCAGGAAAGGAAGATGTTATTGCAGTGGGGGGGGGACAAACAGGCAGTGCTATAATATATGTATTTAAACTATGAGCTGTGGGAGCATCAAGTAGTGAGCACAGATCCTGTGTCTGTGTGAAGAGGACTGACCTCATTGGGAAGTCACCAAACCTGTCATCAACAGGATCTTCTCCAAATCCAGTGGCAGTGGCAATGTCCTCATTGACCAGGTCAGCATAAAGCCCCACAATGTTGTCTTCATTGTGGGTTGTCCCTGAAGGGCCCATGACAGCATTGGTGGGGGCTTGCCAGCCCACATCAGTGGCAAGGTGATTGTCCTCACTCAAGTCCCACTCATTGTCCAGATTGGCTACCCAGTGGGCATGCTTGCAAGAGCAATGGCCATGCTTGCTCTGCAGCTTCTCATCTTCAGAGTCTAGCTCCTGGATGGTGGCAGAGGAGTGTTGGATGATCTGGTCCAATGCCCATATACCCTGGTAAGAGGGTTGTGCTCTGATCTGATCCACAAGGTTGAAAGCCTTTTGGATCCCAGGATGGAAAGGAGCACCCTCTTCCCCTTGGAAAAGGTGGGCAGGGCAGTTGGAGAAGACATGGGGGTCTGGAATCAGAGCAGGGCCAGAGGTATGGAGGTCAAAGGAGGTCAGGGGGGCAAAGGCTGATGACACAAGATGAGCATCATGGGCCTGCTTGTGAATCCTTCTTCTGAACCAGCATCTGGGTTATCATCTCCATGGAAGAAGAGAGCTTTGCCAGGAGGATCATCCTCTTGATGTTTTCAGGGATTTTATATCCCATAGTGTTGAGGATGGTGAAGGTGGATTCTGCCTTAGTCAAGGCAGGGACAGGTGAACTGGAGTTGGGGATGGTGAGGGCAAGAAGATCCCAGAACTGCTTGTAGGCAGTGGTGACATTGGTGCCAGTGAAATCAGCTTTGAGGGTGGTGATGAGGTCCTGGCAGTTCATTTGATTGTACTTCTCCTGGAGGGCAGGAGTCATGGAAAGGTGGATGGTGCTGACAATGGTGTCATTGGCACCTCTGACCTTAATGAAGGCCTGGATCTCATCATTGCCAGGGCCAGTTGGGACAGTGGGCATGGCAGTGAGGGCTAAGGCCAAGGTGGTGCCTGTCTATCAGAGATAGGCCTCCATGACAGGCCATCAAGTGCTCCAGTTGGAGCCATTGAACTTGGGGACATTGGAGTCAAGGCAGAAAGACATGTTGGTTTCTGCAAGAGATGAACATAAGCTCAAGTCTCATAAAAACAAACCAACAAAGTTTCCCCCAACATCTGGTAGTGAGTCAGTTGCATGTACAAAGTACAGCAGGCAACTTTCTCAGCTACCACCATATGGGTAGAGCTGGATGGGCAGTAGAACCAGTGACCATCTCTCTTACATTTGGTTGTAGGTGTGCCATGGTTTGGCTCAATGCTACTTCCAAAGGTAACCAGCTAGGCTGATAATCAGCTCAGCCTAAAGGTAAGCATCATACTGTGCTAAATGGGGCTCATAACCTGTTGAACAGGCTTGTTGCACAGCTGAAAGCCTAGTGGCTACTCACCAGGTTGGTGTGCTGCAGGGATGCTGCTATGATGGTGGACATAGGTAGACAAGAGTCTATTAGAACTCAGATGACTGAGTTCAAATCTATATACCATACAAGGTATCATGTGACTAGGGTATCACTACTTGTATTATCAGTAATAGTAAACTACTTATAGGGAGTAAAGGTTGCATTCCATATTAATGTACTAGTGTCCATTCAACATGTCAAACTGAGCTTGAAAAATAAACAAAATAAAACCATACCTGGTTGATTTGACATCATGCTGTTCATGATGGCAAAAGCTCACTAATTGGCATCCATGGTAAGCCCCCATTGTCACCATTCTCCATACTAGCAAAAGTGACAACACATAATTAGGCTATCAAGTTGGTCAGATGCATGTCTTATTCAGATCCATGAGAAAGACAAGGCCACTCTAATCCCATTAACAGTCAAGTATCCTGATTATCTAGCTTACATTGAATGATTCACACCATTTGGGCAGATGGATTCTAATGCACAGCTGTATCAGATTTCTCCCACCATGTGGCAAGGCCAACATCTTGCAAGTATCATTGACATTCAGAATATCAGGCTATGCTGTCAATTTGATGCATCTTAGCTTGAGGATCCTTGCAATAAATTGATGCATCATGTTGCACTTCATTTCCCATTCCAGCTATCCCATAGCTAAGTTATGCATCACTTTCCTTGAATCTGATGCATTAAGATCCATGCAATCTTGAAAGACAGAAATACATTACATCATCAGGGGTAAGGGTTGAAGAAGCTGATTACATAACCTCCTGTCAAGCGGTGACATCACCATCTATACCACTTCCAAATTAGGAAACATATCAGTAGTATGTTTTCTTTCCATTCTCCTGCTTTCCTCTTGTTATACCTATTGATAAGCTGTATATTCATGTTGTATATAATGTAATACACCACTCTGACACCATATCTGAACCCTGAAACTGTATATTAAGCTAATATGGAAATATATCATAGAAATAAAAAACAGGTCCGCTTTTTTGTTACCTTTAGGATATGGACTTGTAAATTACAATATTGAATATCCTTAATATAACTTTGCAACATATCAGAAGCACAATCTGTCAGGATTTAAGTTGAAAAGGTTATGACTGATTCTCCTCCTGCTTAATTTTGGTTCTAGCACTCTTTCTATTGGGAATGATCATTCTACAACTTATATAGACTCTTTGGGGCACTGTGCCCTTGTGTTTCAGCTACTTTTCAACTCCAAAAACATTCACAGGTGTTTTCCAGAGTACATTCTTTATTTTTCACTACTACATGTGTATAAAATGTACCAGTGAATATATGCTCAGGGTAAATATCCAGCCCTCTAGCCTACCATCACATCTATTTCTGTTTACATTCTTGATGTTCTCCAATAAGAATTGAAGCTATAAGGAGCAACTCGAGCATTTTAGAAGTGTAGGAACATTACTTAGGAGGTCCAGAGATAAGCAACACATACCATAAATTACAACATTATGGCTTCCACATTATATAGATAAGAGTATAGATTATGAGGATTGAATATACTGGCATATACTCATACTTCTGCACTGTCTGATCTAATAGATCTTGTATGTTAAAACTCAAAAGTGCGAATTTTGTACACATGATTAAATGTAGAGTACATGAAGAATACAAAATGGCTATGGATTTTATCAGAGATTTACCACTTTCAGCAACTGGATCTGTTTCAAGCTGGATCTGCTAGATCAAACAATGCAAAAGAGTGAGTATATGCCAGTATATTCAATCATCATAATCTATACTCTTATCTATATAATGTGGAAGCCATAATGTTGTAATTTATGGTATGTGTTACTTATCTCCAGACCTCCTAAGTAATGTTCCTACGCTTCTAAAATGCTCGAGTTGCTCCTTATAGCTTCAATTCTTATTGGAGAACATCAAGAATGTAAACAGAAATAGATGTGATGGTAGGCTAGAGGGCTTGGATATTTATCCTGAGCATATATTCACTGGTACATTTTATACACATGTAGTAGTGAAAAATAAAGAATGTACTCTGGAAAACACCTGTGAATGTTTTTGGAGTTGAAAAGTAGCTGAAACACAAGGGCACAGTTCCCCAAAGAGTCTATATAAGTTGTAGAATGATCATTCCCAATAGAAAGAGTGCTAGAACCAAAATTAAGCAGGAGGAGAATCAGTCATAACCTTTTCAACTTAAATCCTGACAGATTGTGCTTCTGATATGTTGCAAAGTTATATTAAGG
>JBBPKK010001138.1:0-11712 GCA_038089215.1 Tylopilus vinaceipallidus | reverse complement strand
GGGGGTTAACTTGAGCATAGTCCCTATCCCCCTCTTTGGGATAGACGTCCCAGTGTCTAGTGAGGGGGTTGGGCTTTGCACCCAAATGTCCAGGACAGAACCAGATAACCATGTTGAACTGTGAGAGAAACTCCAACCACCAGGCTTGATGCTGAGTGAGGAGCTTACTAGTAGCGAAATACTCCAGGTGTTACAATTTGCCCTACAGCCCATTGCTTAGGCATAGATCATGACTTAGACTCTTTTTTATGACTTAGACTTGAGCATGTGACCATGAGACTTAGCACATGACTAGTTCACATGATGACCAGCTATGAAGGGATCTGAGCTGTCCAGTGTCAGGTATGCACATGGTAGGGGCTAGACCCTTATCTGCCTCATGTATTTAATCACCGCACCACAAGGTGCTTATCAGTAATCACCATGCCTCATGGCGCTCTAGACTGCCTCATGTTAGGCACACCTTCTCATGATATGTCATATGTAGTCTTCTTTCTCTCACATTATGTCACACCTATGTAGATATGCATAGACCAGTAGTCAATAGCTACAAACATGCTGTATGGTATATATAGTTGAATGATATCGCCCAAGGACCTTAGTTAAGTCCTTGTGGCTATTCCCCTATAATCTGAGCTTCTATAAGCCTGAAGTTAGAGTAGCCTGAGCCACATCTAGTACTGGTTTTGGGTTGCACTACATTAGGACTTAACTTCTTTCCACTCACCCTACTCTATTGCACCTGGCAGAGCCTATCTGCTAAAACAAAGCCAAACTCAAGGCATAATGGGACCTTTTATTTCTTGGGCACCTCCTTCTTTTTAAGTATCCACTCCCTATAAGGGAGAATAGACTCTTAGTGACCTATTCACAAAGTAGTCTGTAACCTCAAGAGGTTTTAAAGGTTTAAACACCGCAGCAAACCCCCTTTCTCTTCTATTGCTGAAAGGTGTGTCCACATGAGGCACATTTCTTCTAGTCTACATAGTACCAATCACAGCTGGTGCAAGAGCAGTCTTGTGCCCACCAGTTGTTGATATATAAACCAAGTCAGGAAGGTTGTTGACCTGATTGGAATAACAGTCAAGTGAGACTAGCCCTCCCATTTCTTAGCTACAAAAGATGCTTGGAGTTGCCCACTCCAAACAAACTCTTGACTGGGAAGCCAGTCAAATCAAAGTATGAGTAAAGGTCGAGCCAGTAGACAAACCAGAATATGAATTTGACCCAAACAACCAAGTAATGGTCAAAGTTGAAGAAGAGGAGATAGATCTCACTCTTCTCAAATCCATCCCTCTCCCTGATGCCCAGGCTTTCTTCCCTGTGGAGTGTTGATACAAATACACCCCCCCTGTGGTAAAGAAACAGGCAAGGTTTGACTTAGGACCCAATGGGGAACTAGTCCAACATTTTTACGTACCCTGCACCAAACTGTACAGCACACCAAGAAGACTCCAACAGGAGCAACCAAGGAAGTCACTTAGAGAAAAGTGCAACCGGCCATACAATCCACAGCCTAAGATTCTAAGTAGGAAGTAGGATAGTACTACTAGAACAAAATTTCACAATCTTCTGAATCAATTCCCCCCTCTCCAAAAAGGATGAACTACAGTCAACAAATCCTCGATCTTCAGGTCCTGCTGGCAGGACTACAAACACAACTCACTGCAGCTGAAGCCTGGGCCACAGCAGCAGAAGCCAAGGCCAACACAGCCAAGGCAATGGCAAGAGGACCTCAGACAGAGGTCAAAGTAATGAAAAAGGTGGACCTGATCCCAGATCCAGGGTCCTTCAACAGTGACTACTCCCGTTTTGATGAGTGGTGGATCAAGATGCAGATGTACCTGCAAATGAATCAGGAGACCATCACCTCAAAGAAGGAAGTAACCCTGGCAGTCCTGTCTTGAATCAGATCAGGAAAGGAAGGAGACAAGAAAAGTGCCAGAGAATGGGCCCATTACCATATCAAGACAAAGTTGGCTGACAACCAATGGTGTTACAATTCGCTCGCTCGCTCCTGTACTACCATGCGCTGGTTCGACTCTCACCCCGGACTATCTTTTCTTTTCTTCTGTGATGACTCACCCCATTCCCCATGCCTACCCTAAAGTGCGATGACTCACTCTTATCTCTGACCAATCGCCTTTATCGCTCACTTGCTTCGTCATCACTTCTTCCAATTCTCACACTTGCCCTAAAGCGGTCCCCTTGAGTATATAAACCCTTTGATACCGCAGATACTCCTTAGACTTGTTCTCCCTTGTAACTCCTTGTACCTTACATTGTACCTTCGATTCCCTTGCGGAATACACTCCTCTTGACACATCTCCTGGCCACGGTTAAGTGCCAGCTAGTCCTCAGAACCCTTGACTCGACCTAACCCATTGTTAGTGTCGTTATAACCTTTGACTCAACCTAGCCGACTGCTAGTGTTGTTATAACCCTCGACTCGACCTTCGTGTCGTTTACTTAGCCCACAAGGAGCCCCCTTGTGTTCTCGTATAGTCTTGACCTTGATCCAACCAGGGGCTACTTCTATCCCTACCTGGGCTAGTCGTAACAAAAGAACAAGTCTCTCCTCCCGATCGGCTACTATTCAGTAGGCCGTCACCATTACTCAGAGACCCCCCTCAGACCCCCGCTGGGGCGCTCGCCGTGCTCAGCAACCCTCGATTGTCTTTGACTCTGTCGAAGACTCCTTAGACACAGAAGACGTTTCTTCTGATTCTCACTCCTCAAAACCCGACCCTCCTCTCGCATCGCTGGAAGAAGGATCCCTAGACCAAGAACTTGTGCACAACTTCTCCACTCGTGCTTCTATCCCTCGAACCCAGACACCCCCGTCTCCAACCCCAGTCCAATGGAACAACCCATTCCTGTTCCCCACTAGAACCCCCGTTTTTACACCACCGACTCCCATGTCTTTGAAACCCACAGAACTCCATCTCAGCACCCCCGAGCACTTCGATGGCGACTTTGCCAAAGCAAGACAATGGCTCAACTCCGTTGTCTTCTATCTCTGTGTCAACGTGTCCGTTTATGACACAGATGCCAAGAAGATCGCTTACGCCCTCTCATTTATGACCAAGGGAGCCGCCGCTTCCTGGGCATCTAACTTTAGAACCTCCGCCATCAAAGGAGGTGTTATCTCCATGGGATCCTGGGATGACTTCGTCAAGAAGTTCGAAACAGGATTCAAACACCACGACTCGGTCAACCACTCGATTTCCTGATTGACGAACACTCGCATCATTCCTCGAAGGGATGGTACCCTCGTCCCCTCCCTCACAGAATACAACTCCTTGTTTAACAACCATGTTGCTGTCACAGAGATCACTGATCAGAACGTCCTGATCAACTTCTATTCCAACGGACTCCCAAACTCCATCGTCACAAAGATCCTGACCATGGACAAGACCCCCGCCACCCTGGAAGAATGGCAAAGCAAAGCCCTCTCCTTCCATGCTCATCAGATCTGAATCAACAATATTCTTTCCCGCCGCCGAAACCCTGAGAAGACATTCTATCAGAACTTCTCTTCTCAGAAGACGACTCAGAAAGATCCCGATGCCATGGACGTAGATGCCGTCAGAGTTCCTAAGCTCACCCCAGAGGAACGAAAACGGTGTTTCAAGAAGGGTCTTTGTCTTCGCTGCCGCAACGCAGGCCATCGAGCCAATGCCTGCCCAGCCTTTCCCCCTTCCACTTTGACCCCAGCAAAAAGGAAACCTGCCATCCAACAGGTCAAGGTGGATATTCCCTCCCTTATTCAGTTAGATGACGACGATGAAGAAGTCGTTGGACGGGTATTCTTTGGAAAGCCAGGTTTTTAGAAGAGGAGCCTCGATCGATGCGAGTAACTCCTTCGCCTTCATCAAGCATCAATGTAGTTGTATCCCTGTCTGCTAAGACAATACAGATCCCCGTTCAACTCATTGAACCGTCCGCCTCGATGAAAACCGTCGACACCCGAGCCCTGGTAGATTCTGGGGCTGATCTCAATTGCCTTGACTGGAGTTTCATGCGAAAACACAAACTTCAGACCACCCGCCTTGACCTCCCAATCCCCGTTCAAAACGTGGATTCCTCATATAACAAAGATGGAGCAATCAAATTCTCCACCACCCTCTGCATTAATGTTGAAGGGATCGCAACCTTCGCCACTTTTCAAGTCATGAATTGTGGATCCCAGAATGTCATCCTCGGAGCCCCATGGCTTAGAAAAGCCAACCTGATCATAGACTGGTCAGCTCAAACCCTAGAAATCCTCGAGGAGAAAGACAAGTCTTCTCTCCTATACCAGCTACACAAGAAAGACTCAGAACGAGTCGACAAGGCATACCCTAGAATCCTCTCGCACCCACCTCGATTGGTTCTCCATGCCGAAACTGATGAGCATCTCTGGAACTACCTCGATTACGAACTCCCTGACCCCTTCATCCACTGAGCCAAGGATGCTTTCCACATCAACCGAATTATCAAATGTGGACATCGATTCATCAGACCATCGACCATAGCGAAGCTCACCTGTGCCACTGAGCTTGCCATGGAGGCCGAGAAGGCCAAACCCAAGACCGAGTTACCCTCAGAGTACTCCGCATTCACCAACATCTTCTCAAAAGAAGCCACAGACCATGTACCCCCCTCCCAACCCTACGACCACGAGATCAATCTCAATGACTCCTTTGTTCCCAAGATAGGGAAAATCTACCCCCTCTCCCCTGACGAGTGGAAAGCCACTGAAGACTTCCTCAAAGAAAACCTTACCGCCGGGAAGATCCGTCCTTCCAACTCCCCTCAGGCCTCCCCCTTCTTCTTCGTCAAGAAAAAGGATGGCAAACTCCGCCCCTGCCAAGACTACCGATACCTAAATGAACATACCGTCCGTGATGCCTACCCCCTCCTGCTGATCTCCGACCTTATCGATAAGCTCAAAGGAGCTAAGGTCTTTACTAAATTTGACGTTCGTTGGGGATACAACAACATCCGAATTAAAGATGGACATCAATGGAAGGCAGCCTTCATCACCCACAAAGGCCTCTTCGAACCTACAGTTATGTTCTTTGGTCTCACTAACTCCCCCACCACCTTCCAAAGATTCATGAACAACTCCTTCAGGGATATGATCGCTGAAGGATGGCTGGTCGTTTACATGGATGATCTCCTCATCTTCTCCCCAGACGAAGCCACCCACATCGAACGGACCAAACACGTCTTACAACGAATGGAGGAACTTGATCTCCACCTCAAACTTGAGAAATGTACCTTCACCACCTCAAAGGTGGAATACCTTGGCATGATAGTTGAACCAGGCCACATCGCCATGGACCCCGTAAAACTCAATGGCATCACCAAATGGCCTGAACCGTCTTCCCTCAAAGAAGTACGGTCATTCTTGGGATTCACCAACTTCTATCAGCGCTTCATCCCTGACTACTCCACCATCGTCCGTCCACTCGTGGACCTCACAAAGAAAACCTCCCCCTGGAACTGGTCCCCTTCTTGCCAGAAGGCATTCCTCACCCTGAAGGACCTGTTCCTCTCAAAACCTGTCCTCCAATTCCCTGACCTCGCCCGACCCTTTGCTATTGCCACCGATGCATCCGCCTTTGCATCTGGAGGTGTCCTTTTACAAACCGATGCCAATGGGGATTGGCACCCCTGCTCCTACCTCTCCCAGTCGTTCTCACCCGCAGAATGAAATTACGACATCTATGACCGCGAACTCCTCGCTGTCATCCGTGCCTTGAAATCCTGGTGGCACTATCTTCAGGGATCCGCCACCCCCATCCAAGTGTTCACCAACCACAAGAACCTCACCTACTTCCAACAACCCCAACACCTGAGCTGCCGACAAGCCCGTTGGCTCCTTGACCTCGCAGACTTCGACCTAAAGCTCATTCACGTCCCCAGCAAACTCCTTGCCGCCCCTGACGCCCTCTCCCGCCGCCACGATCTCCTTCCCCCTTCTGGTGATAACTCGTCAACGACTCTACTTCCTGAGTCACTCTTTGTCAATGTCATCGACACGGCCCTCCACGACAAGATCTCTTCATCCTCCGCCTCTGATCCCCTTGTCGTCGATGCCCTCCAAAACCTCACCGACACCTACCTTCCCCCCTCCGTCCGCAAACGCCTCGCTGACTTCCAATCAGTCGACGGCGTCCTCACCTACCAGGGTCGTGTCTATGTCCCTGCCGATGCCGCACTCCGCCGTTCCATCCTCCAATGGTGCCATGATCACAAGACCGCTGGCCACCCCGGTTATTTAAAGACCTGCCAGCTCGTGGCTTTGGAGTTTTGGTGGCCGGACCTCACTACCTTCGTCCACAAGTACATTGAGGGTTGCGCATCCTGCCAACGCTCCAAGGCCAACACACACCCCACTGTTCTGCCACTCCACCCGATTCCCTCCTCCACCACCCGCCCCTTCCAGCAGGTCTCTTGTGACCTCATCACTGACCTACCCCCGTCCTCTGGCTTTGATTCCCTACTGGTCGTGGTCGACCATGGGCTTACTAAGGGGGTAATCCTTTGCCCTACCAAGAAAATGTGCACTGCAGAGGACATCGCGTCCTTCTTTTTCCTCAAAGTTTACTCCCGGTTCGGTCTTTACGACAAGATCATCTCCGATTGCGGACCACAGTTCGCCTCCACCTTCGCCCGAGCCCTCGGAAAACTCCTAAAATACGACCTGTCCCTGTCCACCGCTTACCACCCCCAAACCAACAGAGAAACCGAACGAGTCAACCAAGAAGTTGAAACCTATCTCCGCATCTTCTGCGGAAATAATCCCACATCATGGAGCGAACTAATCCCACATGCCGAGTTTGTGCACAATCACCGCCCTCACTCTGTCACCGGCAAATCTCCGTTCTATCTCATGATGGGATATGAACCCCGTGCCCTTCCCTCAGTCCTCTCTTCCTCCGATGTCCCTGCAGTCAACGACCGCATTAAAAACCTCATTGCTGCCCGAGACGAAGCCCTCGCTGCCCACGAACTCACCCGCCAAATGGTCGCTGCCCGCATGAAATGAAAATTCACCCCCTTCGACAAAGGAGACAAGGTATGGCTAGAAGCCAGGAACCTGAAGCGATCTATTGTCAACCCCAAATTCGCCCTGAAACGCAAAGGATCCTTTACCATCACCAAGGTACTGTCCCCGATCATGTACCAACTCTGTCTCCCCAAAACGTGGAAGATCCACCCCGTGTTCCACGCTTCCCTCTTATCGCCCTATCGGACCAACAACGTTTATGGACCCACATTCCCAATGCCACCCCCTGATCTTATCGATGGAGAAGAAGAATTCGAAGTCGAGAAGATCTTACGCCATAGAGGAACCCCGTTGGCCCGATGGTTCCTGATCCGATGGAAAGGATACCCACCGGAAGATGACTCCTGGGTCCCAGAACGGAATCTCAAACATTCCAAGTCCGCTCTGGAGGAATATAAGAACCTTCGTCCCTCCGCCTTTCCCTCATCCCCCTCGAAAACCCCCACTCGCAAATGCAATGGCCATTGAGTTCCCTCACCCCTCCGACTTCACCGACGCCACCTCCTCCATCTCCGACGCCACCACCTTGGTGGACAACACCCCAGCTTCACCTCGCTCCCCTTCACTCCCACCCGTCCATAGAACCCCCATCTCCTCTGTCACCGTTCCTCTCTCTGGACTCGAATTCTGCGCAGGCGCCCCCACCCCTGACTACCTCACCACTGTCCTGGACTTCATTGCCGATTCCTGTCTCTCTATCCCTATCGGTGCCCATCTGGATATGGAATCCCCTCTATTTCATCTATACCAGGCACTACTACAGACTGAACGGTTACAGAATGCCGCTCACCTCGCCCCCTACCAACTCAGCGGGGTATCCATCACCTACACAGAAACCATCCGCACCGTATATAGGGAACTCCGTCATGCCCTTGGAATGCTGGCGTACCAGCTGGAAATGGGAGAATTCCTTACCAACTTAGATCGGTATCTTCGTGAGCTGGGCTCAACCCCCGCCACCTCCACGCCATCCGCCTCATCCTCCCCACTAGACGAAGAAGAACTCACTGCTCTGGAGCAGTCGGACGCTTACATGACAGGTTTTGACGGACGAATGATCCTCTCGTCCAACCATCCCCAATACCATGACTCGTGCTTCCATTGCCATCGACTGGGCCACATCCGTGTTCACTGCCCTTACTATGAATGCCCCCTGTGCCGCCACTTCCAACCTGGCCATACCCAAGCACGATGTCCCCTGATGCTCCACCGAACCCGTCCCCCCTCGTTCTCCTCTTTGTCTCCCACATCCTCGTGATCCTCTAGATCCTCCGGATCTAGACATAACTACCACCATGCCACCACCTGGATCTCCTTTGGAGGACGTCCCCCTCACCTGATTCCCCCTCCTTGAATGAGGATCCGAACCCCGTCCCCTCAGTCGTTTCCCGAAGGCTATGACAGCCCGTACGACTCCACTGGTGAGGCGAACATGACTGGTTCTCCTGTTCACCACTCCTTTGACCTATAGAATGGTCTTCACTGGAGTTTCAGACGTACTAAGGGGGTAATGTTACGATTCGCTCGCTCGCTCCTGTACTACCATGCGCTGGTTCGACTCTCACCCCAGACTATCTTTTCTTTTCTTCTGTGATGACTCACCCCATTCCCCACACCTACCCTAAAGTGCGATGACTCACTCTTATCTCTGACCAATCGCCTTTACCGCTCACTTGCTTCGTCATCACTTCTTCCAATTCTCACACTTGCCCTAAAGTGGTCCCCTTGAGTATATAAACCCTTCGATACCGCAGATACTCCTTAGACTTGTTCTCCCTTGTAACTCCTTGTACCTTACATTGTACCTTCGATTCCCTTGCGGAATACACTCCTCTTGACACATCTCCTGGCCATGGTTAAGTGCCAGCTAGTCCTCAGAACCCTCGACTCAACCTAACCCATCATTAGCATTGTTATAACCTTTGACTCAACCTAGCTGACTGCTAGTGTTGTTATAACCCTCGACTTGACCTTCGTGTCATTTACTTAGCCCACAAGGAGCCCCCTTGTGTTCGCGTATAGTCTTGACCTTGATCCAACCAAGGGCTACTTCTATCCCTACCCAGGCTAGTCATAACAAATGGTGGGCCATCAAAGACCTGGAGCAGGAACTCTCCCACCATTTCAGGTCAGCAACAAGGCAGGGGAGAGCATTGAGGGAGCTTCAGACCCTCAAGCAAGGAACTAGGCAGACAGAGGCCTACCTAACACAATGGGAAACTCTGTACCAGTATGCCAGAATAGACAAGGTGATGGGTGTTCACCTCTTAATCAAAAACGCCCAAGAGGAGATTGTACAACACATCTCCCTCAATCTCCACGGGGATGAAGCCCTGATGAGTCTTACCAAATGGATCAGCCAAGTAAGGAATGTGGGAAACGCATTTGAACAATTTGAGCTCACCTGAAGCTCTAACAAAAGATGGGGCAACAATGTGACCACCAGATCATCCTCCCAGCAAGATCCAAATGTGATGGACATTGACACTGCCCAGAAGGGTAAGTGCTTTAACTGCAATGGTGACCACCTCATTTGTGATTGCAAGCAACCTAAGCAACCTTGCAGTGAATGCAAGTTTCCCTGGGGAGGGCATTGAAAAGATTGCTCAAAACGAGGCAAATCTTGCAAGGCTCGAGCTGCTCAAAAGGGGAGTAGCAATGACAGCAACTTGGACAGGGAAAGCAATAATGTCTGAGCTAGCCACAAGGGGAAGGCTAGAGAAACACCCAAGTCCATAAATAAAATGGGCTTTGAAGAGGTGAAAGCCTACTTCATGGATGTCTTGAGGGCCAAGGTGAAGGAGGCCAAGGTGGGAAAAGCATAAGGCACATGACTGCTCAGGGTGGTCATGTAGTCAAGGACTATTTTGAACACATAAAAGTAGAAAAGACCAAAAACACATATTTTGATGTATTACTATTGGACTTGGACTCCATAACCTATTTTGATGACATAACCAAAGCCATGACTCAGGAAGAGCCTGAGCATGCCAGACGGGAATCTGGGCTTAATTTGGCTAAGAAAACACAAAAAATATTTGTAAAGAAATCCCTGATAGGATCATCATCTGCCCTGTGACAAATACCAAAATAAGGCTAGGAGTACAGGTGGTGCCAGCCATGCAAAAGAAATGGATGATGGACGAAGAAGCTCTCCTCGACAGCAGGGCCAATGGAATCTTTATCAATCAATCATGGGTGGAAGAAAACAAAATACCCATGACCAAGTTGGAAAGGCCAATTCCTATGTTCAACATAGATGGAACAAAGAACAGCACAAGAAATATCATGCATACAGCTGCTCTGATCGTAGATTACCAAGGACACTGAGAAAACCTCGAGGCTGAAGTAACTGACCTAGGAAAGGTCAGTATGATCCTGGGGTATACATGGCTAAAGAAGCACAACCTGGAGATCAACTGGAAAACAGGCAAGGTGAAGTTTACCAAATGCCCTTGATCCTGCTATCTTCTATCAGATCGGTGTAGGGAGTCATGCTTCCCTACTGTTGAAAACTGGTATTTCCCCACTCTATAGATCATCCTACAGGCAGTCTGGACAACCACATTCACGTGCACTCAATCCAGACCCACCAGACCCATTTTCCCATGCTACTGGACCTACCACACATACCAGATCCTCACAAGCCATGTCCCCTGCCATTGCCCATCATGTCCATCCATTTGTCTTGTCTTGCAGGTGAGTCCTTATATCATTCTATGACCATTTACATTTGTTATCACTTTGTACTTGTACACCCAGACCACACTGCACTCACCAGTCTCACTGGACCCATACCAGACTCACCTGGACAGTACATACATTTGCCCAGTTTCTTCATTTATTTGTTTGTACAGTCCTGGGAATGCCCAGACTATAAAGCATTGTTGATTACATACTGAATGCATCTTTCTGTTTACCATCTGAACCATCCTGTCCATTTCCGCCATTGCCGTCACTGTTCTTGACCATCCCGTTGGTCTATCATGCTCTTTATGACCCAGCCGGTCCTACATTCCACCTGGGAGTGTCCAGACTCACCATTTCTCAACCTACTGCACTTGGGACAGTAAGCCCCAGTCCTCTCCAACTGTATCCCTCTTCCTGCTCTCTCTGGGGACAAACCCATCACATCCCCTTCACCCTGTCTGCAGTCCACCTGCTACAAGAGCAGCTTGGATTATCATTCTTCATTGGTCAGCTGTACTAAGAGCCCTTGATGAGGATGAGCTGACAAGCACTCCATATTTGTACCATCACATTAAGAAAATGGAGGTTATACCACTGTCATATCCCGAAAACCACGAAGTGCAACTCCGCCATATCCGGTACCAACCCCGGTACCAACCCCGGTTTGATTTCTATTATCTCTGTACTTACGACACTCGGACTTGTAGTTTAGTAATACCCTATGACCTCCTTTCTTACGTCCCCATTTCGTTACTCATCCTTTACGTTGCATTCTTCGCTTAGATACCTCCGAGACCAGTGCTCGCCTAGGAGCACAGCTCCGAGGCGATGCCCAGCACATGTTTACCTCCGACCCTCCGGTATGTTCTGTCATCCGACATCCGGACTTAGTAATACGATTCCCTCCGTATATAAACTCCGTAGAATACGCCATGTATTTCTTCAGTTTGAATATCAACAGA
>JBBPKK010001137.1:0-11714 GCA_038089215.1 Tylopilus vinaceipallidus | reverse complement strand
TATTGGTCCATAAATGAGCATCGTTGGGTTGATGTTTCAAATTCGTGTAGAACGTATCGAAGAACTTTAGCTAAGAATTTTGTACGAGTTCGAATATATTCGGTTTCTTCCCAGGTTTTCCTTTCGACAGAGTAGTACATATGCCGCCCCACTGACTCGATGAACAGTCTGAGGAAACTTGTTCCGAGCAGTGTTCCTCTTCCCTGTCAAGCAAAGATGACAAGCTTCCTAGTCTTTGTGCACATGCTTGGCATGCAAGACCTCCATCTCGATGGCGTTCTGGATGGCATAGACAGTGCTCTCTTTCGTGGTGGTGACCAGAATCTTTCCCGACGTTGCCCTTTCACTCTGCCTTCTGGTCATCGCTTCTCCCTGTTGCATTGCTCTCTTTCGTAGATGTTCCGTTGACATGCAGCTCACTAGTAGGTCATAATCCACAGACAAGTGATTCTTCGCTCTATCCATACGAATCTCTCTTCTCTTCGTTCGAGGATTTACTGTACTCGATGATCCAGCGCTTGCAGCTACGTCAGTTCGTTCGCCGAGTATTCCCATAACATTTTCAGAACTCACCTCTGGTAGCTCTGGATAAGAGTGCCATCCCTCTTCCATTATAAACTACCGACAACTATCACGCCCGTGGTCGACAGTCCCTCCTGCTCGCACGACTGTTGGCCCAAGACGTTGCGGCACGTTCAAAGGTTACGCTACATCAGACTGCGCGACCTGGGTAGTTACATATGCGACGCGGATTCCTTGTTGGGCGCTCGTGGTCGCGGCACGGAACACCAGTGTACGTGCGGTGATTGTTGCCTGAATTAGGCATGTGTACCAGAGCTGGAAAAGCTCGTATGGTATTCCAGGGGAAACCACAGTATTTCTACGACACCATTTTAGCCCGAAAGGAGCCCAGATGCATCTTCGCCATAAGATAGAAGATTCGACTGGCCATCGTTGCATCCCGGATATCTTAGATGGGTGGTGGCACAACGGTGTGACAGTGTTTACGCGTTGAGACGTGACGCTTATGTAACCACCGATTCTCTTAGCCGTCGTGCCTTCGGCCGGGTTTGAAACCAACAGAGAAGAAGACGTCAGTTGCGGACATCACACCCGCCGAAGATCAGAATTAAGCACCGCATGTCCGCCAGTACGAGGCCTTACCTTCTAGTAACATCGTTCAATATCCAGATGAGAACTCGTCACAGCCAACTGTGGTCCAACGAGCTTTCATAAGTACCCAGAAAAATTAAATCATGTACAGGACGGCTTTCGGTACACCCAAGCATAGTGTCTGCAGGGTAAAAAATTACAATTTCTGGCGTCCTAACAGTGGGCGTTTCAAACACAGACATGGCGGTCCTGTTGTGGAACGCATGTGCTCATTTTCATTCGTTATGTATTCTAGCGGCGATCCGGAAGCAATGCCAGCGTAGGAACCACCCCTCGCTGACGAAGCCTGCAGGGACTGGGACCTCGGCCGTTTGCCAGCCCGCGCATGAACCATCCGAGTAAGCCAACGCCATTAAAACGCATGAAAGAGCTTGCTCAATCTCTCTTTTTTCGGGTTAGAATTGAAGTGATTAAAATTGAATGGGGAGCATTTATACGAGCGACCAGAATCAAGATAGCTTCCCTATGTGCCCATTTATCAGGAACTCATCGAGCCTCCGCTTGTGAATTAGGTTTTCATGGACAAGGTCGCGTTTACAAACATACTTACCTTATGCATTTCGAGATACATCCCAGTAGGCATAAAATCGTGTTCCCGCTGCTGCATATCGCACAGGAGCCAAGGGCTCAATATTCGACAGTAAGGAAAGCATTATTGATATAGCAAGTATGTTGGCCACCGTTGAACGACAATCCCCATATACAGAATCACCAACAGACAGGGTATACTCCTCTGTTCGAAAGTGACTACTATACATCCGAGTCGGACGACCTTTATATACGATGCGGAGTCCTTCAGGAACAGGGCATGTACAGTAGAAACAGAGACGGACGTCAAACACTAGTCACTAGATGGAAACGATCACTAAATGAGCGTAGGGTAGTGAGGAATGGGGAACTGCGGTCAGAGTTCATTCGGGAATATCGGCGAGAGGTTTTCTTCTGCCGTACGCATCGTGACTGCTACACTTCTGCACAACACAGAAGTGTAGCAGTCGCGATGCGTATGGCAGAAAGAAGACCACTCGCGCCCATATACCCGACTGAATTCTGACCGCAGTCCCTCGTCCCTCACTACTACCACGCTCGTTTATTGATCGTTTCCATCCAATGACTATTGTTCGACATCCGTTCCTGTTTCTTCTGTACATTCCCTGTTCCTGAATGACTCCGCATCGTGTATAAAGGCCGCGCTACTCGGATGTACAGTAGTCACTTTCGAACAGAGGACTATACCCTGTCTGTTGGTGATTCTGTGTGATCTCTCGCCAGTTACGATTGGCAGCGGTTACACTCCGGAACCTATGCTTTGCACGCGCAGCCCTGGAAATTACCAGAAGTGCATTTGCCGTCCTCTCCATCGCAGCCGTTCTTATCACAAGGCCCGATGTAGTCATGCCCACTACCACATTTGTTGCAAGGACATCCGTTGTACGCGCCAGCAGTGCAATGCCCCATGCGAGTGTTGGGATTTTGAAAGATACCCTTGCAATCTACAGTTGAACATGCGAGTTAGCACACGTGTTTCGGTTGACGGCGTCGGTCTACCATTCTGGTAACAGTTCCCAATGGTATCTTCACATGGGGTTCCATACGCATTACCACCGCGATGCAGCAGACCACCCTCCTGTGGACCAAACCACGGTCAACGATCGCGCTCACCAGGTAGGGAACAACTTACAACACGCTTGTCCACGCCAGGTGTCGCGGACGCCAGCGCAGCAGCAGCAACGAAAACCAAAAAGCTCTTGACGAAGTACATAGTGATTAAGTAGAAGAAGAGATGTGTGAGGCCAGCTGACGTTCGAAAGGTTGAGATCTTCCAGAGATGCTGAAGTCGCTGAGCCACTGCACGACGTCTATATACCTATTCTGAACCCCCTTTTTCGGTCGGCCGTGCCGACGACTCGGATTGTTATTCCATACCTCCAGACATTGGACTTGCTTACGGTCCGAACTAACCGCGGCGGTCGGTAAGATCAGTCCGACTCGCCTACCGCGATCATTTGAATGTATTTCCACCGCTGTCCCCCGAACCCCGTGATGCCGAACATTTGATTACACTGAAACAGGCGCGGTGCAACTTACAGGTGTAACTAGGCGATCGGAGACAGGGAACATTGGATGTGGTTTGATCTCCTCGACCAGTCGCAAGATGATAACCGGCTGCCGAACAAACGATGGCGGTTTCCATGTGCTCTTTTTTTTTTTTTACCACATCCGTTGCCTTTGACGCCATTTGACAAAGGAATCAGCCGGTCGCTTGCAAAGGCACCTCAATACGGTGCTGATCGGCGCCTTGGAGCATGAAACACAACCACCCATCCAAAAATACGCACGTATACGTCACGGTGTCGTTGAAACTCATCTTCTGCCAGGTGTCAAGAGAGGTTCGCTGCAAAGCGCAAGGGGAAAGCAAAGGGCGGATATCCAAGACCAGAGAACTGACGGTCCGTCGCAGCAGCGCGTGGTGGTCAGCGTTTGAACTCACTACGACTCTAAGGCGTCGCTTGTCATAGCATCTGAGACCGCCACTGACCAGAGGATCAGAAATGAGGAACGCAGGCCAGAAGAGCATCAAACGTCGATGGTACATAGATTGTACCAGAATTTCAAAGCGAGTTCCGTGGTGCATATCGTCCAGCAAGCGCGTGGCTACACAGCGTACTAGGCAGTATGATAGGCCGAGCGAGGGGCGAGCACTGCCACAAAGTGCAGCGTCCATTGGGAGCGCGTGACCGGGCCGTGCCACCGAGTCTGCCTTAACGGCGTCGTCACGTGCACAACCACCTGCCACATTCGCGCCTTTGGCATCTCGACGCGATCGAATGACCGAGAAGCGGGCTGTATCAAGCGCACGGTCGAGAACGCAGCTCCCTGAGATGAACGCCCTGTTTCAAGGATTTACAGTCGACTCATTGACCTCCCTCGTCGGTATTTGAATGGGAAACCATCACCCACGGTAGGGTCAACTTTTTGATTCTGTCACGCTATCGCGCGCGCTGGCCCATCGCGAATCCCATAGTAGACAGATCCTTGCACTTTGAAAATTACATATCATTCATGGTCAATCTCTCTTTTGATTTGTTTGGCGCTCTGGCCCTTTGGAACAGCGCAGATAGACGCAGTTCCAGATTGAAAGAATTCTAAGGGATAGCATTACAGCAAAAAGTGCCCATACATACAACCCATCGTGATAATTATACAGTCGTGAAGTCCCATATTTCTTGTGCGCAAATGCGTCGTATGGAACAGAAACCCTCCTGAAACAAGCAAACGAAGAAAAAGAGGTAAACGAAAAAGGAGCGTGCGCGTGCGGAACGACAACGTCCTGGATCACGCTTTACCAAAGACGAGCTTCCCCGTGCCTTGACCATTGCCATGCTTCTCCACTTCGACGCCGACCAGGCGCGTCTTGCCGTGCAACCAGTCCAAGCGGCGCACGCCCCCCTCCCATCCGCCGCCCATCTTGGTGCACCGCTTTTCATACGCGCGCGTGACCTTGCGCTGCGCACGACCGCCGTGCCCGAGCGCCTCCCACTCTGGTGGGGTGACCCGGGTCAGGAGCGTCGTGTGGAGCGCATACAGCACGTCGAGATTGGTGATCACCGACGACCGACCCGGCTTGCCCGACGGCGACCCGCCCACGTAGAACCCGGCGCCGCTCGGAGACGTGGTCGGCGGACCGACGACGACCGGCCATGGGAACTTGTCCGAGCGGAGGACGAGTCGCGAGGCGGTCGGCGTCGGCGGGTCCGTGGCGGGCTGCGACAGCGTGTGCGCAGGGACGGCGCTGTGCGTCATCCGGTCGAGGACGGTGCGCGACGAGGGCGTGTACATCACGTCGTACGAGATCGGCGCGCTGTGCAGCCGCGTCGACGCAAAGAGCGGGTGCATGTGCAGCGAGGATGGGGGATACACTGGGCTGTTGAGTTCGGCGCTGCCGGCATCTGAAGGGTACGTTGCGTGAGACGGAGGAGCCCACACGAGAGCGTGTCATAACGTACGGGAATGCGCGGATCCTGTGGCCGAGGACATGCTGCCCTGCCATGCCGGATTATGTCTCAGAGACGGTCGCCGTTCATATCTGCCATGATGTGAGGAGCTACCAACAGATGATCCAGGGGGGGCGGATCCGGGAAGGAGTGACGAGCTTGAGGTGGTACGGGACGAGGGTCCAAATGATACAGAGGGTGTCATGGAAGGTGTGCGGGGCATCGCATAATGTGCGACTGGATGCAGAGAACGTCAGCCAACACGCATGGACATGAGGGCGAATACGTACGATGCTCGGAGGACTTGTAGCTGGCACGACGGTACAGCGGTGAACGTTCGGCCTGGGATGGTGTCCCAAACTTTACTCCTGACGAACTGGATGCCTGCGCGGCCGTCTCAAAGGCATTGTACCGCAAGGGCGAGGGAGCGGTGGTACGGGCAGAGTAGCTGTTGCTCCGCTTGGTCTTCAACCGCGGCGGGGAAGTGGGTCCACCAGAGGCTGCGCTTGGAGTCGCATAAATGTAATTCGGGGCTGGGTGAGAGCGAGAGCGCCAGTGGGACTTTGGAGGTTGCACGGTGGAGGGAGAATTGTCGCGAGAGTGTCCGCCAAAGATGTAGCGCAAGTAGGAGGTCATGGCGTGTCGTGTAGAAGGTCGTGAATGCGAGGTCGTATACCGTCACTCAGAGTCCACCGGGTGGAGGATGAACGAGCCTAGTGTTCGATTATTTATATAGGCGTGATAAGAAGATTTCAGGGTCTTCTTATCGCTCTAGGTTCTAGACATGTTCCAAAGCGATGAATTGAAGTAAGAGAACCCCCAGAAAAAAAGGCGGAAGTGCCCGCCTTGGTACCGGATGTGAGGAGGTCTCCTACCAAAAATGCCACGTACCAGATTGGGGTGATCTCTTGGTGGCAGCATATGGAATCAAAACCGACTATCACGTCTTTGATTTGTCGGGATGACCCTGGCGTCGGCCCCCGGGCAAAAGAGGGTGGTCTGGAGGGGAGCGCTGAGGTAAACGAGAAGCGGGTGGGTGATTGAATCGGCGTTTAGTGCTCGGTTTGCAGAGGCGCGTGTTGCAACCCGCAGTCGCTTCCCGACGCATGGCGACCGCATGTTCGGGAGTTACGGCCATGGCGCATGCAACGCGACGCCGCTGATTGCCGCTTGATGCAGACCAAAGGAATATCCCATGCTGCACCAAATCTCAGCGCGCCCACATCTGCACACCTTGCACACAAGGGAATAGTGAAAGCCAACGTTCGCGTAGGCAGCAACCCGCCGCGGCGGTGCGGTGGGGGAAGACGTGTGAACGTGAAGGCGGAATTACAACCCTACTGCAACTCTGCAGTACCCAACAAGCATCGGCGGTACAGGTACTCCACATGACAAAAAGAAGCATAATAACTCGGCCAGGGACCAGAAGGCATGAAGTCATTAAACAGCCTAGCCGAAATGAAGATGATGATTGCTCTGTTGGTCGATCGCTGATCACACTCCGCGTTCTCTCACACGGGATGGAAGCGTTGCAAGAAACCTCGCCGGGGGGGCAAATGGGCACGCATCCCAGATTCTCGTCCATCGTGGTCAGCACATTGATGACTCACCAACTCAGCAGGATGCCGGGCCGACTTTGATATTGGTCGGGTGGTCGTCCCGTTGACCACGAAGGTTTGATACGCAGCATTATGGAACTCTTGCCGGAGGAAAGTGGTTGGACGAAAGCAAGGAAGGAAACATGCTTTAATAAGCGATACACGCTAATTGATACTTGGTGGTGGGCAAGCGAGCGGGTTATGCAGTCGTGAACGAGCGAGGAGGGCGCGAGCGACTTCCCTGTGTCTTGTCCAAACAAGGGACAAACACACTTCTCAAACTCGAACTTGAAACTTCGTCATGAGCCCAGTGTTCGGAAAATTGCTGGACAAGCTGAAGCATGCCGGCTCTTCGCAAGCGGGTCCACTAGATTTTGGTGACCCTACCACTGACGAACAAATATATCGTTATCGAAAACAGAGGGGCGTAAACCTCGGTAAGGAGGTGGCATCACACGTCGAACACGATCACCGAGCGGACAGGGTCTTGGTTTGTTCTGGAGCGATGGATCGCGGAGGAACCCTTCGCGCAAGCTCTGCCTCCTGCACAAAGCGACCTGGATGTCGCCAGGGGCCCACACGCAAAGGAAATCTTGGAGCGCCATTGGGATACATGGGTCACAGACAAAGACTTTGAATGGCTTGCAGGCAAGGGCATAAACGCAGTGCGGATCCCAGTATGCTCGGTCCCCTCGCTTTGAGTTGTGCTTCACGAGGCCACGCATACAGATCGGCTATTATCACTTGTGCAGTCTTGATCCTTCCTTGCTCCCTGGAACGGATTTCCACGGACTCGACAGTGTATTCGAGGGTGCTTGGGTTCGGCTCGTGCGGGCTGTTGAGACCGCGCAATCTTATGGCATCGGGGTGCTATTCGGTCAGGGATTCTCCCCTTTCCTTCGACTTCCTAACATCATCTACAGATTTGCACTCTGCTCCCGGAAAGCAAAATCAGGATTCCCACTCGGGCACTTCTTCCTCCACGGTTCTATTTACCACTCGATCTAATCTAGAGCTTACTGTCCGAGTTCTCCACACCTTGCTGTCTGCAGTTGGATCACTTCGCTCGCAGCACGACCCCCCAATCAACAATATCATTGGTATCGAGTTGCTCAACGAGCCCAAGCCGTCATCCCATTCCACGTTGAAGGACTGGTACCGACATGCGATAAAGGCGCTACGCGCAGTCAACCCAGGAATGCCAATTTACATCTCCGATTGCTGGATGTCCGATGACTATGCTCACTTTGTCAAGTCGCTCCCGGAATCTACCGCGCCGATTTGTCTAGACCACCATCTCTATCGGTGTTTCACGCCAGGGGACAACTCGACGCCCGCCGCGCAGCACTCCGTGGCGTTGATGGACCCTAATGCGCAGACACCGCAGACCTTTGCCCGCGTAGCGGGTACACTGGAGGATGCAGGAGGTGGGCTGGTGGTTGGAGAGTGGTCTGGCGCGCTGAATCCCGGCTCGCTGCAAGGCCCCATCGACCAACGGGAAGCACGAGCCACCTATGTCGCCGCACAGCTTGCCCTGTTCGAGCAGTATTGTAGTGGATGGTTCTTCTGGACGTACAGGAAGCAATACCATGGCGATCCAGGGTGGTCCTTCAGAGATGCCGTGGGTGCCGGCGTGTTTCCAGATCGTGTCGGCCTGTACTCGAAAGGGAACGTTCCCGTGGACGACCCGGATCGAGCTGAGAGGAAGGTTGCGGCATTGATTCGAGCCCTCGGTGAGTACACGGCCCGGTTCCTCCACAGCATGGATGTTTTCAACATGACTCGAAGGCCAACATACTTCCTATTGGGCTCAGTACTCGGGGCATTACGAACACTGGCGTTTCAGCAAGGGCTATGAACAAGGCTGGGAAGACGCTTACCTGTTTCTCCTCCACCACGTTGCCGACCAGCGCGCCCTGTCCGAGCTTGGATTTCAGGGACCATGGAAAAAGAGGAGGGGGCGCGACCATGCCGTTGAAAGCGGATTTAGCAACAATCTTTGGGAATACGGTGAGCCATACGGTGTCTGCCTGCCGTGGGCGTTTAGTGTATTACCGCCACCCTGTTGCTCGGCCTCGGCCCGGACTGACTGCCATTTCAGAACACGGTTATGTGCAAGCCGTCCGCGAAGCCAACCTAGATTTTCAGACCTCGTATTGCTAAGTTCCGTGAGCCTCCCGTCCAAGTTGGACTCCGTCCCGCTAGTATTCGCTTTTCCCTCAGTAGTGTAGTCTGATAAATAATCGCATGGTTTTCACTGCCAGCTGCCTGTCTTACGCGCACGTCTATCATCCATGCCCGGTGTAGGGCGGAAGAATAGCCTGCCAGTGTAGCAAAACCAACGTTGGAATGCGGGGTGCCGGTGACCGAGCGAGTTTGGGTGGGGCGAGATCGGAAAGAATGCCAGTGGTATTCAAAAAGTGACCCTGCTACGGAAGTGTACTGTGTACAATACGGACTCGGACGCTGTCCACGGGCAATGGCTGGCACATCCAGAAGAGCGTTGGCTAGAAAAAGCTCGGGAAGGACCGCCGTCGCCGAGGAGCCTGAACGTTGCGGACCATGTGGGGGCCGGGAACGGGGAGGTCGGTCGGCCAGCTCGCGCGCGCTGCAGGCCGTGGCCTTCGTGCCGTGGCTGCCAAGCCGGTGCCATAAGTCGTTGTAGGGATGGCAGGCCCGTTGTGGCGATGGTCATCCTCGGGCGGTGGCGGAGTGGTGGTCCTACTTGCGCTCGTGGAGATGGGCCAGACCGCGGCCGAGTGGAACTAGAGGGCGTGCGATAGGCAGTGGGTGTCTGGTCGCTCAAGAGGGCTTGCGTGAGTCGTCGTCGTACGATCGTGGGATGGTCGTAACATTTAGTAACTGTGTCCTCGTCGTGCCTGGGAATGAACGGGCAACGCCGAGTCGAGGCTCTGCTATGATTCTCGGCGACATCAATCATATGAATCACTGTGTCACGAGGCGCAGTTCGGCGTTGATGTCTGTCGTCTTGGCAGATCACGCGCTGTCAATTTCTCCGGCGTCCTACAGCATGCTTAGTGCGTCGCTTGTCCACAGACTGGTGAGTCAGTCTGCCGCGGAACCCTAAGTTGCTTGACTAGGCTTGACACGCCTCCACCCTGTAGCTCTTGTCCAGCAGTGCCAACGCTGTCCCCTGTGGTTTTGTTTTCGAGAAGCCAAGCTCAACCTCAAAATCATCCAATTCGGGCGTCGAACGTCTCCGCCCATCGTGGCTGTGAGGTACGTCGGGCAAGCTGTGTGATGACCGAATGACGACCCTAGCCGGCATGACATTGAAAGCTGTGTCCGAGGGCGCCTATCTTCCAGATACTTATAATCTTCCCTCGTCCTGTCTACCCCACACAAACACCGTCGACGACCATCATGTCCGGTCCATATGTTTACACCCCCTCGGCTTTCGAGCCTACTCCATGCCTTGGGTACGGCCCGTACACACAACGCTCGCCCTTCATCCCACCCGCTACACTTTTCCCATCGTCCCCATACCCCCCATCGTCCCCGTATCTGGGCCCCAACACACCCAAAGGCGTGCATTTCGATGACACATACTGGAGCGCTCCCCCTCCCCGTGCTCGCAGACCCTCCTGGCACGGGATGCCCCCCAGCCCTTTCCTTGCCACCCCGTCCACGCCAAACCAGTTCCGCAGACGATCCTTTGGCGGTGGCTCCCGGCCATGGGAACCCGCCTCCCCATGGGCTGGCCCTTCTTCCCACTTTCAGATCCACCCGTTTCTGAACGGCGAGGCGCCTCCCACCGGCTTTCACTTTGATCTCGCCCTGCCGTCGTTCACCCCCCTCCGGTGGGTCGGGCCCGGGCAGTCTGCCATGCTCTCCGCGGACGAGCTGCGCGAGACCGCGGCGTACCCGCCCATCACGCGGATGCGCATCTCCCACGACGCCATCCCGCAGTGGCCGATCGACCTCGCGTTTCACTACGACGGCTATGCTGCGCCCACGACGCCGACCCCGATCACGCTCGGCGACGTCCTCTACATGATCCATGCGTCGCTGCACCGGCAGATCACCCATCAGGACTGGGCCAGGCTCAGCGTGTCGGAGGAGACCGCGATCGCGCGCGCGTACACGCGCCGATGCCGGAGTGTGCCGTCGTCGGCCTCGGTGGAGGCGAGTCAGGGCGTCAAACGCATCGACTACCTCCTGGAGCGGCACATCTTCAGAGGGCTGGTCAGAACGTACGACGAAGATGGGTTCTACCATTGGAAGCTGATCACTGCCTGAACACGGCACGGCGCGGGGCAGGAGGGCTGGTCTGTAAACTGATGCTGCGGCAAGATACCCATGCTACGATAGACAAGGACGTGTATTCCCGTATATTATGGATCATATGAACTATCTTTTGTTATCATACTGTAAAACTCATCTTCTGTGCCTTGATGCTGATTGAACTGAATCATGCTTCCTCGCTCACGTGAGACCCTACTTTCAAACCGCGAACGCAGGTGGTCGAGTCACCTGGCCTTTTTCGACCCTGCGCCTCGGGGACACCAATTGGATGGGTTGCGCCGGCCATGCCCGACCACGCGATGCATATGCAGAGGGCGTCCCCCTGATCCTTGGGGCGCTAAAAAGAGTAGCTAAATTTCACCGTGATCTTGCCCTACTGCGTGGCTGGTGTGATCGTTAGTCATGCTGGGCAGCATGTCTCACCCTCGCACCGAACTGTCGTAGCTTTGTTTCTTTGTATTCTAATTTGACTGAATAAAGAAACAGGTATGTGATGCAACCCTACTCCTTGGACATCGTACGACGCAGGAGATGTGAAGGGAGCGAAAGGGACGGGGCAAAGCGTGCGGCGCATTCGTCCCCAGGCAAAGCAGGCCCGGGTGGGACGTGAGCTGGGTTTCAAAGAGTAGGAGACCGCCGACGACGCAAGGGAGCGCACGCCTCGAACCACAGGCACTAGGAG
>JBBPKK010001136.1:0-11722 GCA_038089215.1 Tylopilus vinaceipallidus | reverse complement strand
TTGCTGAATCTGTTGAAGAGCAAGCTGCTCTTGATAATCATGCTCTCTTTGCCTATCTTGCAAAGCCTGTTGTTGCTCCTCATGCTGTTGCTGACGGTGTAATTGTTGTAATCTCAAATCATGCAGATGTTGTTGCTCCAATTCAATCCATTGGTTTGAAGCCTCATGATCAGAAGATTGCTGAAGGTTAATGACCTGTTGGTGATGCTGGAGATTAAAAGAGGATTGCTGAGGAGGTGGTTGTGTGGAAGCAGCTGGACCAGTATGAAAAAGATCAGATTCAGAAGTAGGATGATGCCTTCGGTGACGACGTCTTTCATGATCTCAATGGTAATTTTCAAGCACATGAGCAGGTAATTGAAATGGTTGGTGAAATTGAGGTTGAGGAATTGGTTCCATTCGATTTCGGTATATACGTTGCATATCATGATGTGCAATTTGATGATGGGGTATATCAGGATATTGATAAACAGGCACAGGAGGATGATTCTAAAATGATTATTTCAATATTTCGCTATGAATATGGCTAAAGATAACTTTGAAAACATACCATAAGAGCAGTTGGCAAGTTAAAGGACTGCACAGAGTTAGGATGTCGGCAAGAAGAAGGTGAACCAAGTATATGATGCTCTCACTCATATGTGCGAGCAGCAGACTGAGCACGCTGTGGAGAGTTTGGTGGAGTGACCCTAACAAAATATAAATTTATTTGCAAATTAAACTTGCATTTTGAAAGTACTTACATAGTTTCAATTGATGTTCAAAACTTTGAAGGCTAATGATACTATTTAATTACATCCAACTATTTATGACAATTTCCCACATGCTGTGGGGCTTAGCAAGACACCTAAATAAGGCTCAGCCTGCCAGACTAAGCTGATTAGTTGCCTCTTTGCAAACTAGGCGCGACCCCAGCGTGGACTAATCACTTCCAAATGGAAGGACTGTGAAAATTAAAAAGAGAAGAATTGGAGCTCCACACTGCAAACACCAGATCTAACTGGACTTGCCCTAAAGGTGGCAGGTGTAATACAAAAATGAAAAGTTGTGGAAAGCTCTGACAGGCACCCTTTAGCCTTAGGGTCCAGGCAGTGTATGGCAATCTATAGATGAGAGATGAGGGGGGGAAATCAGATTCAAATTTGATAGCAGGCAGGATTTTATTGTAAATGCCATGAGCTATTTCTGTGTTCAATTCCCAAAACTCTATCTATCTATCTATATGTAGGCACCGCCGTTTTTGTGATTACATAAGCTTGCTTTCTTGTGCTCAAGCCATGCTGCTTGCACACTCACATGCTCCATGCTTAGACAGCTTTTTTTAGTCACATAAATTGTTAGTTATTTCTATATATACTGTAACAGTCAAATGTAGTAACTACAAAAAGATCAATTTGTCATCAAAGTGCGTGTCACTGTGTCCCTTTCTTGAGCGGATGACCATGAGAATTTAGCCACATGGCAGAAGTGGGATAAAAAAGGAATCCCATGTGGCCTTTACTGAAATAGCCAAAATATGTGCCGGGAAACGTTTTCGAGCTCAGTTTTAGTTCATGCCGGCCAAGTATATAGATAAGAGTGGACGAAGTGAACAATAACTGAATGGTTGTGAGGTGGAGGATAAGTGTAAAAGGAAATGGAAAAGGTGAAAAAGAATGGAAATGAAGAAGGGAAGAGCAATATATGAGTATGAAAAGGGGGAAATAAAGAAGAGTGTTGAAAGGGTGGAAACAAGAAGATGGGAGAGAGGTGTAAAAACCCGCAATTGAACGGAGAGGTCGAAAAGCGGAAAAAATGGAGATGTGAATGAAAGGTGGTATAAAGGGATGAACCAAGCAGAGTGTTAAAATGGGGAATAAGAAGTTGAAATGGAAGTATGAAAACCTGTGATTGAAGGGAAAGGTAGAAAAGTGTGGACAAGGTAGATTAGAGAGGAAAGGGGGATAGAAGAAGAGTGCTGAAGGGAGGCAATACGAAAATGGAAAGAGAGATGTAAAAACCCGCAATCGCACAAGTGTGTTGAAAAACAGGGAAAATGTAGATCAGAAGGGATGATAGAAAGAAGGAGTGATGAAAGAGGAAATAAGAAAAATGGAAAGAGAGATGTAAAACCCGCAATCACACAAGTATGTTGAACAGCGGGAAAATGGATATAAAAATCCGCTATTGAAGGAGTGTGTTGAAATGTGGGAACAGGAGATGGATATGGAATTTGAACATTGAATAAGAAAACAGCCAGGGGAGGAGATTGATAGGGAGAACTACAGAATTCGTTGATGAGTACTCTGAGAGACAGGATGAGTGGATGTGTGATGAATGAGGATGAGATCATTGTCTGAATGAGATGAAGCTCTTGGTCTCTTTGATGGCTGGGAGATGATTGGAAGTGGGACATGACCACGTGTGACGACCCAACCATTCGCAAGAAGGATTTTAGCAGTGTGTTCACCAGCCAGCTCGACAACAGCATCATATGCACCATATTGTGTGTCAGAGATGAGACAATTTCTAACACGCAACCATGTGAGGCACAATTGGTCTTTTGAAATGGGAATCATATCGATGTTCCATCTTGGGCCCTTCATGACACGAGCAGTTTGAGGCATTGCAAATCGAAATCGGAGTAGCACATTAGTCAATGTCATTCCTTTGGAAGCTAGGTTGATGAGGAAGAGGATATTAGGAAGAAAAGAGCAAGGGATACATACTGTGTTTGTCCATAAATAACTTGAGTTGCTGTTTGTGCACAGGATCTGAATGGGAATTGGCATGGGCATGAGCCAAAGGGGAGTTGTCATCAATCATAGCGATAATGAAAGTAGAGACCATAGTGATGAAGGGGGGGACGAGGGCCGCACCCTTCTTCTCAGATCGTTGTTCCCAAGGCAAGTTGGCAAAGTAGTTTGCAAGAGCAGTCATGTCTGCTGAGAGGGGCGGATCAGGGAGGGATCGAGGAGCAAAGACGGTTGGGAGCAAGCCAGCGAAAATGAGAGCACAAAACATGGCAAGAGCATGGAGGGGATGATTGATGGGATCGTAATTATGCAGTATCCAATCGTAGACACAGGAGCCTAGGTCATCTTTCGGTTGAATGGTTGCATGCCTCTTTGACCATTCAGAAGGAAGGGTGGTCTTGTGGAGGATGCTGTGGAAATTGGTAAGCCTGGGTTTGCAAGCAGACCAAGCAGTGTGAGGGTCGTTGAGGGCGATATGATCTGCAGCATTGGAGATGTGTTGGTTGTGAAGATGAGGAAGGGAGGAATGAGAAGAAGAGGAAGGCAGGAAGTCTAGCAGTGGAGGTACGATGGAGTTGAGAGGGAGCCAAATGGAATGGAGAATGATTGTTGAAGGGTGACCTCTATGAGGGCCAGAATGTGACTTCCAAGGGATATGATTTATCTTCAACTTGTCGACAACAGAAGTGAGGAATGGTTTAAAGTAAGCATCATTGATGGGAGTGAGGGAATGATGTGTTGCAGCGAGAGCAAGCTGATCAAAAGCAGCAATGATGGTATGCTGAAAGAAGCCATTTTGAATGAAAGGAGCATCACGGTGAGATCGAGCGAGGGAAATGATAGCATCTACAAAGAAGTGGATTGATTTACTGCCACTGGGAGGAGCTGTGAGGGACAATGGATGGTCAAGAGAGTCATCATGATGGGCGAGAGCAGCAAGGAGAAAGCAGAGGTTATCTTGTTCATATGAGAGTGGATGTGGTGATTTGTTCCAAGCAAGCAAAGCAGAGCATCTGAAGCGGGTGAACTGTTTTTGAGTGAGGTCAGCGGGTATAGAGTTGTCAAGTTTGATGTCATGTGTGACTGCATCCAAGATGAGTGTTTTGACATCATCTATGTAAACATTTAAGGCCAGAGTGAGAATGTGGATGATGAAATTGGAAGAAAGTCCATCATGGAGAGAGAAATGGTCAACTGAGGAGTGTCGGACCGCATCAAATATAAGAAAGAAGGTAAAAACCCGCATTTTGATGATTGTGTGTGAATGCGGGAAAAACGGACCTGCATGTGATGGGCACCGTATGTTAATTCCTGTACACGCAAGGAGGCCATGAAGGGATGAGGGATAGTGGTATGACAGCATGGCCAGTGGAGAGTGTCAATGTCGATGACATTGTCGACAATGAGCCTTTGGAAAGAAACCAATGTGCGGTTGATGGCAGGGAAGCCATCATGTAGAACGCTGAGAGAGAGGAAGAAGGGGGCCATGAGGTTCTTGGTCAAGACCTTGGCAGCGCCAGTATGTGCATAGTTTAGAGAGCGTTCCAAGATGGACATGAGCTCGATGGCATATGGATCGACGTTAGTGGGGGGCTGGATGTGCATGGATAGTTGCTTCCATAAAATGTCGATAAAAGCGGTCAAAGGGTAAGATGTCCATTTCACGATATTTGGTATCACCTGAATGCCTTGAGGAATGAATGGTTAGATGGAGTGGATGACAGACCTCTTTTTTAAATGGCTGGAATGCTGCTTTGAGGCGATCCATGATGGAAGGATGGACAACTTTGTGGCATATCTTTGACAAGACATGCTCATGGATAAAGCTAAGGATAGGTGAGGGTTGGGTGCAGCAGATATGGCAAGGGATACTAGAGCTTATGCACCATCCCTTTGCTGTGGGGCGAGCTGAGTGATACTGATGGTGTAAGTTTGCTCTAGTCTGATCGCCTGTGGTTGATTGTCGCCTCTCAGAGCAGCAGCATACCTATTATGCGGCAGACCATCTGCACAATGAGCTCTTCTACGTTCGAAGCAAGTCCTGTTTGCATGCGTCTTTGCAGTGATGCCAGAAAGAACAGATGTCAAGAGTCTGAGCTGGACATAATGGAAGCGAGCCTGGTCACAGACACGATGGGAGATGGCATTGTAAATTTGACAATGACTTCCCTTTACTGCTATCTCTCCGATGACATCCCGACCGCTCAATTCGGCATTAATATTGCTGAGCAGTGGCTCAAACGGCTGTGCAATGCGACCAGCTTGAACGTTTCCATATTGTTTTGTGAATGCAAGTGGATATGCATTGTAGGTAGGCCTGCTATGTTCATCCAAAGGGAAGAGGTCATGTACTTTGGTGAGATCGACCAATGCACCAGACTCTTCATATGTCCTTGGCACTTGGCGTCTAACTCAATATCCATCCTGAGTGTATACTGGAACCTGATGGTCATGTCCATCTCGATGATGCAAGTTGATTTGCACACGCTGTGGTGCAGAGTCTGGCAGGTCATAGAGTGCATCATATGTTCGGTGGAGTGCACGGCCTGTCACAGGCGACCAATCTGTGACATTGAGAAACCTGAGGACATGGGAGTGAGGAGTTGATGTATGTGAAACAAGAACAGTGTGCCCTACATGATCTCATGTGCGACTGAGAATGCGACCATATGCATATGAGTGTAATCACGGTCTTCATTCCATCTCCTGCATTCCTCAGCCAACATGCGTGGGTCATGAGAGACGCAGAGTGGTTGATTCTGACCATAGCGCATGGTCAGTGCGATGGGGGTGTTGTCGAGAAGAAACCAATCTTCCTTCCAACCATCAGGTGCATTGTGGACCCAGCCATGCCAATGCTGCTGCATGGACTCATGTAGTTCTCTGCATTGCCTCAGAGTGAGCTGCATGGTGCGGTATCATTCTTTGAAGCATCCCCTATGGATGCATCAGGGTGTGACTGACACAAGCGAGACGAGTGAGATGTACATGACATTTGTATGTCTTCTCACTGAGTCTGCATCAATAGGCTCTGGATATGTGTCTATGCAATAGACATCTTGAAAAAGGAATTCAGCGAGGAGATGAGCGAAGAACATGACCAGCATATGTGCATGATGTGAGCTCATAGACAGCGATGTCGCGTGCACAGGCACTGGCACATCAAGACTGTTGTCCAGGATGCTATTTGGGACCAACGCAATCCAGATCTCCTCCTGGCCATGTGAGCCGACATACATCATCCGCCCAGTGGTTTGGAAGGGGAGCTGTGACCATGTATTTGGCCACAGCTTGAACAGCTTCAAGAATGTGAGTTCGACATGCCAGGTGTGATCATGAAGGGCGTTTTTGGAGGGCAGCAGTGTGTCCAGTCCAAGCCTGTTTCCGAGATAGAGAGCAAAGTCTATGAAATGGCCATGTATTCCTGGAACGATATGCTCATCCTCTGTGCAGAGCATGAACTCATCATCAATAACAACCCTTGACCTGTACTGCAGCAGGCTGGCTGCTGAGTGAGGGTTTTTGTGGAGGTACAATCCCTTGAGATCTTTGAGCTGGAGCTTCCACAGTGTCATTGATCTGAACGATGCCTCGTAGTCTTTGTTTTCATCTATTGTGGTACTCTGCATTATTGTGTCGTTGACGATGATCTGCTCATAACTGTCCTCTATATGGAGCTGAGCAGGCACATCAGTAATATCGAAAGGGACTGGGTTGTCAACACCATCAAGGCCTATGTCAGCAGCTTCATCATGCTGCCCATCTTCTGAATGACTGTCGCACGGTTTGTTACTCCACATTCAGTTGAAGAGATGACTGATTCACCTGTCAGTGTAGAAGCTATGGCTGTCCATTGGTGTGTTTTTGAAAAATGAGAGGATAAATTTTTCACAGCAAGCGAACACTTTTTGTTGAATCATCATTAGTTCCTTATGGACTAGCTCCCTTTGCACATATAAGGAAATCAGGGTTAGCCTAACCAATAACACCTCGACTACCCGCATTTCGACACACATGTATGAATGCAGGGATTCTCATCTATTTATTCTATCATTAACTTCTCCTTTTATCCTCTAATTTTCCCGCATTTTAACACATATGTCAAAGTGCAGGAAAACCTCCTATTTCACCCTGATCATAGCTCTCCTTGTCACCATCATGTTTTACCACATTCACACATGTATGTCATATTGCGGGCTTTCGCATCCATCGTCTCTTACCAAACATGCTCATTCACTTTTCCAGCTTTCCACTATAGCTGCAGTACAGCTGTCACATTGCAGCAAAATTCCCTTCTTCATCTTACTTCTCATTTTTACATTCATCTGCTGGCATTCACTCAAACTCAGCTCACAAACATTGTCCGGCACTTATTTCACCTATGTCACTAACAGCCATATCCAATTCCTCTTTTATCCCACTACTAGCCCTTTTCACCCACTGGTGCACAAACAATCCAAGTTTCATAAGTTTATATTTCCATGGATAGTAGTTTTATAAATATAACATTTTCTATCAACATAAAAGTTGGATAGATGTATGTCTGCAGCAAATGCAAGTGTCTAAAAAAAAGAAAAGAGATGCTTTAGATATTACTTGCTTTAGTTGTTTCATCTGGGTTTTTTCTTTTTTCTAACACCTTCATTTTTTCCACACTCACATCTACTCTCCTCTCACATCTACCCCTTTCTCATATCTACCCTCCTTCCCTCTCATATCTACTCCCCCCCTCATATATTCTACTCTCTCTCTCGTATCTACACTCCTCTCACATCTACACCGCTCTCATACCTATCCCCCCTCTCATATCTATCCCCCCTCTCACATCTACTCCCCTTTCACATCTACCTTTCTCTCACATCTATCTCCCCTCTCATATCTACCTCCCCTCTCACATCTACCCCTCTCTCATGTTTACCTATCACCCTCATCTACTCACAACAAACATCTGTTCACTGCTATTTTAAATATATATATTGCATTCCTTGGATACTATCTAGTATTTCCCTTTCTTTTTCTGTTATGGATGGTCAGAAGTAAGAAACAAATGACAATAAGCAATTCAAGGATGATAAAGCAAAAGTATGCCATTTTGAGTGTTGAATAAATATGAGTATCATTTGCTTGTGCCATCTGAAGCTCCTTCTTCTCTTTTTCTACACTTATATTTGCCCCCCTCTCAGATCCACCTCCTTCTCATGTCTACTTTCTTATCTCTTTCTGCCTCTCACATCTATCCCCCTCTCATATCTACTCCCCTACCTCCCCCTACCCTTCCACATCTGCTCCCTCTCATATCTATCTACTTTCTTACCCCCCTCTACTTTCCATATCCACCTGTTTCTCACATCTCCAACCCTACTTTTCTCTACTCCTCATACATACTCCCATCTCATCTAGAGTTTCTCTTTTTTTTTCTTGTACACCTCTTGTTAGAATCCAGCTACAGGCAAGGACTAATCAAGCAGGAGCAATGTTACCACTGCCATCCTGAACAAATTGAGCAATCATGTTATGGCAGGAAACAAACAGTGGTAAGCAATATAGAGCCTATAAAGTAAAAATATGCTAAGCCATGTCAAAGACACCAAGCCAGACTTTGGGCAATATGGTTATAAGAAATTAAAATATCAAGATTAGCTACTATACTCAGAGTACTACATATGTACCCTCTACATGCCACTTACATCTACCCACCTCTCACATGTATGCACCTCTGTGGAAAATAAGTATTTCTCATGCCTTAGATACTATCCTGTGTTTCCCTTCCTTTTTCTTTAACACTTCTTGTCAGGACCAAGCAGGAGCAATGGTATCATTGGTATCTTCAAAAAATTGAAGGGTTGGTTTACAATGAGAAAAAAATAGTAAAAAGCAGTGTAGGAATAATAAAACAGAAATATGTCAGGATGAGAATAAACTATGAGCCTGGATATAGGAGAACATGTGATAGTAATGTTGATAAAGTGTTCTTGAAGACCCAGAATACTATAGGTGTAGTAGAAGGGAAACAGGCAATGTATATATGTATGCATGGATAAACCAGCATGGTTCAGTGGGAAATAGACACCAAGGATAGTAATGTGGTTATTTCATCTGGAGCTTTTCCTTTCTGTTTTTATAACACTTGCATTTGCCTGACACTCACATCTATCCACCACTGACATGCACATGGTTGTAAGAAATCAACATATAAAGATTAGCTGCTCTATACAAACATGAACTACTTAGTGGAATAAACTATGATGTTAGATTTGAATAACCCTTCCAGGAAATTCCTTGATGAGTAAATTTAGGGCAGAAAAAGATTTAGAATCATAAGACATTGGCCTGCATAGTAGGGGAGTTTCAGATCATCTACCTTGGACAGTGATGTCTCAACAACTCTGGTGCCAATTGAGATAAATCTACTGATGATCGTTTGGGGATATATGTTGTCTGTATGGCATGGATATTTTAGATGTAGAGTACTATTTTCACTACATTCAACTCTATAAGATATTGTGTTGTTGTTGAGAATATGTGTCAATTAGTAGGTGTACTCCCATACTTAGATAAGCACACTGTTCAGGCGACTGCTAAGCTTACATAAGCGCACTGTGCTGTATTAACAGATGACCAGTTTCGTGAGGATGAGCCATAAAAGGGCATGCACATGGGATAAGCAAAATAAGTGGAATAGGCGAGGACAAGCGAGAAAAGCCATTAAAACAGGTGAAAAAAGCAAAAAAAGCGAAGATGGCAAGCTATCCCATCATACTTGAAAAATGCAAGATTGTCGAAAGAGGCATCAACAATCGGGTGGAGGACATTACACATTGTCAAAAGCTCAGGCAGGTCACGCTTAGTCACAAGTTGGCCAGTAATATTTTAGACTAGTTCTTCACCCATCAGGTTTGTGCCTTCAGCACAAACAATTCAAATTTTTATGAGTTTATTGGAAAAAAAAACATAGTTATTTTACAACATTTAATACAAATCAAATTTGAAGATCCCTGAATACTTCTGGCCAAACTATATTTATTGTCTTGGTGCTTTGTTGATTGTGCTCATCTCTATCAAAGAGAACTTTTATGTTTCTAGGATGAGTACAACGTGAAAGGGCCACATATAATTGACCATGAGAGAAAACAGGAGTGGTGAGATTGATTCCAACATGCTTCAAAGTTTGACCTTGAGATATGTTGATAGTCATGGCATAGGCCAAATGCACTGGAAATTGCAATCGACAAAAAGGAACAGGAGAATCCTCCAAACCAGAATCTAAAGCAATTCTAGGAATGAACACTACATTCTCTTGATTATTGCCATTCTCTGCATTCAACACCCTGCATTCCAAAACTCTTTGACTTGATCTCTTAAGCCTAAGTCTAGTACCATTGTAGAGGCCACAAAGAAGATCTAAATTGCACAACAGCATAAGAGGTGCACCAGGCTTTAATTCCAGTTGATGTAGAGGAAATCCTGCTGGGTTAAAAGTATGCAAGACTTCTGGCTGGATATAGCTATACTCTGTGTCAGATACAGAGTCTGCACTAAGATAAATGGATTTTTCTTGAGGTGCAACAGAGTTTAAAATGAAGGTATTGATCTCATGAGCCTGGGTATTTCTGGGATTAAGAATGGTGCGGTCCAAAAAGTATTGGTCAGGGAGTCTTTGGTTGCCAGTCAAAAGTTGTGCATAGATAGCTTGAATAAGAGATTGTGTGTTATCTCCACAATGCATGTGTTCAGGCAATTCCAAATCACCATTGGTAGTACCTATATGAAGTAGCTGCTGGGCCCAGGCATCTGAATCAGGATCTTGACCAAGTCGCATATTTTGATAAAGATATAAAGATAGTAGATCTGCACTCCTGGCCAAAGATTGGAGTGAGTAAGAGTTGCTGGAACAATTTGTTCTCTTCCTCCATGCAAGATAACAGGCAGTGTTTGTCTGAAATCTCCACTGAGAAGAACAGTAATGCCTCCAAAAGGAACATCATGATTAAGCAAGTCACATAAAGTACGATCTACAGCCTCTAAAACATAGTGGTGTTGAGAGCCAGCTTCATCCCAGATAATAAGAGAGATTTGCTGAAGAAGCTGGTGGGTAAGATCATCCTTTTTGATATTGCATGTACTGTTTTCATGAATGGGAATAGGAATTTTAAAGTGAGAATGAGCAGTGTGACCACCAGGAAGAAGAAGAGATGCCAGGCCAGTAGAAGCAACACAAAGGACAATATTATTTCTTGCATGGACAGAGGCAGCAATAAGCTTTGCCAGATATGTTTTGCCACAACCACCACCACTATGAAGAAAAAAGAAAGTGCCCAAATTATGATTCACACTATTGATAACTGCATCATAAAGAGCTCTTTGTTGTAAATTGAGAGTAGGAAGGCCTTTGTCAACAAAAGCTTGTTGTTCTTGTGAATCATATTGTCTTGAATTCATTTCAAGATGTCTATTGGTAGCTTCTTGAGGATCATAAATGTATAACTGAGCAAAACATGGTGAGAGTCCAGGAGGTGGTAGAAGTGCACCAGTGAGATGATGAAGTGCACCATGAACACGAAAAGATCTTGGACCAGCACCTTGAATGACATGATCATCAATATCAGCTCCAAGAGTGGTAAAAGCCAAAGCATTGTTGTATTGACGAATTTTCTTTTTGAAATTGGTTGAGTCATGAGGATCATCAAAAAGATCTTGAAGTGAACGTGACCATGGATGAACTGGAGGAAGACTAACTTGACCTTGAAGGCAGCAAGTACCAAATTGAGGATTACGATTGGAGGAGTTGGTTAACATTTCACATAAAAAATGCAAAGCATGACATTTGGAACATTCCACATTCATAAGTCCCAAGATGTGGTTGAACAGGTTCAGCATATGGTCTGCCACCAGGAAAAGCATGATATGGTGGTGGTGGTGGTGGTGGTGGTGGTGGTAAGGGTAAGGGTGGTGGTGGTGAGTGTGAAAGTGATGGTGGTGGTGGGGGT
>JBBPKK010001135.1:0-11730 GCA_038089215.1 Tylopilus vinaceipallidus | reverse complement strand
ATCTCGAAGTGGGGAATAATCTACATGGGAGGGCTCCTTATATACTACTGGGCTACCTGCTTAGTAATCATATGATGTATGTGCTTGGTAATGCCTCAGTCAGCAATGACATCATAGTGATGTCATATCCTATACCCCATGAGTAAGCATGATGTCATGCCCTAGCCCTGGTCTGGACCTATGACATCATGGCCGAAAATGGAAAGATAAGATTAGATAAGAAACTGTCCTTTCATCACCCCCTTTTCAATCCTGACGTCCCGGCACGAGGGAACTCAAAGAATGAGTTTGGGAACCAGTTATACCATTGGTGAAACTCCCGAAAGTCCCATGTGGCGAGGACTCCTTGAGGGGCAGGCAGAGCAATTCCCCTACAGATCGGACACCCACATTTATTCACTGTCCCAGCGGTTCGTAAGTTCATGACCGGTTGAGGTTGATGTTTCGTGGGGTGCTTGCAATGGAATTCTTTGATCTGTGTTGCTTTCGCTGGCAGATCCTTCATCGCTACCCACATATCTTCCTCTTGCAGGGTGCCCTCCTTGTGCACCAGGTACTCCATCCTTCCATGTCTCTCCTGGGAGTCCTTTATCTCCCATGGTGGTTCTGTGATTTTGACCAATAAGGCTGGTGAGGTAACTTTGATGACTTCCTCTCCTTTGTGGTATGGCCAGAGGAGTGTCTCATTGAATACTGGGTGTACTCCCTTCCATTCAGCTGGGAGTTTGATCCTGTATGCCAACAGACCTTCCTTTTCCATGACCTTAAAAGGCCCGTAGAATTTTTGGTCAAGCTTCTTTGTCGGTCAGTCTGATCGGATATTTGCCGCATCCAGTAGGACCAAGTCTCCCTTGGAGTATTCCTGCCGATCCTTAGCCTTTCGGTCATTGAACCACTCCATCACCTTGGCAGCATCCTCTAGCGCCACCTCCACCTCCTTCCTTGTGTCTTTCATTCATTCGACAAATTCATCTGCTGCCTCGTTCTTCACCTCTTTCCTCCCTGTGATCGTCACCTGAGGTATGTGTCCATAGTTGAGCATGAATGGGGCATTCTTGGTGGCCGACAACGTCTTTGAGTTGTGGGCGAATTCTGCCATGGCTAACCAATCCACCCAGTCGTTCTGCCTGTTGTTGACATATATCCTCAGGTATGTCTCCACCTCCCGATTCATCCTCTCCATCTGCCTGTCCGTTTGTGGATGATATGCCGTTGAAGGGTTTGGTTTGACCTTAAGGAGGATGTACAAATCTTTCATGAAATTTGACACGAATTGTGTTCCCCAGTCCGAGATCACCTTCTTCAGTAAGCCGCGCAACTTCCAGATTTCGTTCCGGAAGATCTCTGCTACACCCGCTGACATCAGATGGACTGTGGTTGGTACCAGCCTTATCATCTTGCTGAACCTATCCACCACCATGAGAATGGCATCCTTGCCCTTCGATTCAGGCAACAGTCTGGTTATGTCGACCAGAATCTCTTCCCATGGTTGAGTCAGCATGGCATGAGGATGCAACGGGGTCACTTTCATTTTCGTGACCAGCTTGTTCTTTTGACAGGCGTCACATCTCCAGACATATGCTTCCATGTCTCGTTGTAAGGAGGGCCAGGAGAACTTGCTCATTATTAGGTCCCTGGTTCTTTGTGCTCCAGGGTGCCCTGCCGTCGGATGGTTGTGGTATTCCTTCAGGATCTTTGCCCGAAGTTCCTTGTCGTTTGGCACGTACATGACTTCTCTCCATTTGACAAGTCTGTCTTCTTCTTTCCAATCAGAATTAGCCTGGGTTAATCCTTCTTTGGCAAATCATTCCTTTTTGTATTGTAACCGTTTGATTGCCTCGTCGATCGTTTCACCCATTTTAATCTGTTGAAAAAGATGTTGTGGAAGAAGTGTCTGTGATTTGTTGTCGAACTCCACCCCCTTTTCAAAGTCTGGCCTCCTGGACAGAGGGTCAGCCGGGTTTGTCCTCCCTGGTCAGTGGACGATTATGAAATTATAGTCCTGGAGTTGTAATTGCCATCTCGCTTGTCGTTGTGAAAGGTCTTGTGGCTTTTTGAAGAATTCCAGGTTCTTGTGGTCCGTCCAGATTTTGAATGGGAGGCTTGTTCCAAGCAGGTATTGCCTCCATGACCCTAGTGCCCATACAATCCCTAGTATTTCCAGGTCGCTAGCATGATAGTTTCTTTCCACTTCCTGTAGACCTCGGGAGGTTAACGCAACTGGTCTCCACACATTGTCCTGCTTTTGTGACAGAACGGCGCCGAGCCCTATACCTGATCCATCGGTTTCGACTCTATACGGCACCTCCTGTATTGGCATTGCGAGCGCAGGGGCCTCAGTTACAGCTTTCTTCAGGGCTGCAACTGCCTTGGAGCATTTCTTGGACCATTCGAACTCCTTTTTGGCCAACGTCAAGGCATTCAGGGGTTTTGCAATTTTGGTGAAATCTTTGACAAATTGCTGGTAGAAATTTAAGAACCCCAGGAACGCCCGCACTTGTTTCTGTGTTGTCGGCTCTGGCCAGTCCGTTATCGCCTTGGTTTTCAAGGGGTCCATCTTGGCCTGTCCCTCTGATACCACCAATCCGAGGTACTCTGTTTCGCTCGTTTCGAAGTCACACTTCTTGTGCTTCAGCCACAACTTGTTCTTTCACAGTACGTCCAGTACTTGTCGTACCACCTGCTCATGGTGTTCCTTGGTCTTGGTGAAGATCATTATGTCGTCCATGTAAACCAAGACATTTCCTTGATCGATTAGCTCTTTGAGCAGATGATTCATCATCATTTGAAACGTGGCCAGTGAATTCGTTAGGCTGAAGAACATTACTAGTGGCTCGAACAGTCCTCGGTTTGTTCGGAATGCCGCTTTCCATTCGTCTCCCTCCCTCATCCTGATGTTGTTATATCCCCATCGGATGTCCAACTTGGTGAAATACTTGGACCCGTGGAGCTTGTCTATCAACTCATTTATCAGGGGAAGCGGGTATCGATTCTTTACCGTCATGGCATTTAGCTTCCGGTAGTCCTGTACCGGTCAGAGTCATCCATCCTTTTTCTTTACAAAGAAAAAAGGAGATGCAAACTGCGACTTGGATGGCCTTATCCTTCCAGTAGACAGGTTTTCTTCGAGGAATGCGTCCAGTTCTTTCTGTTCGCCCAGTGATAGGGGATATATCTTCCCCTCGACTTTATGCTCACCTTCGATCAGATCTATTGCATGATCCCAAGGTCTTCGTGGTGGTAGTTCATTGAAGGATTCCTTTGTGAAGACATCCTTGAAATCATGATATGCCTTTGGGACGGCTTCCTCAAATGAAAGCTTTTTCTTTGCCATGTTGGCTGCTGCGGCTATGTCCGTGGCTATATTTCAGAGATGCCAATACTCCTCCATGTTCAGCTGGTACATCGTTTCTCCAGTGTCCAGTTCAATGCCGTCATATCCGTCCTCGTCCAGCTCTATCAAGGGGGAAAGATGGTCGTCTTCACATGAGAAGGGGATCAAATTCTCCTTCTAATCGATGTGTGGATTGTGTTTCTTCAACCAATCATACCCCAAGTATACTGTGTTCGTGGACAGGTCCGTGACCAACAAGGCTATCCATTCCTTGTGTCCTTGGATCTCCAGCTCCATGGTGACAAATTCAGAAATTTCACCTCCACTGTTAGGAGTTCTGTCTGTGTTGTACACTGGAATGGGTCACAGTAGCTTATGCGTGCCCACCCCCTGTTACAATTCGCCCTATGCTGCCAGTATCACACTCGACGAACTTAGACATATTTACTTTGCAAGCACGTGACCGTGAGACTTAGCACATGACTAGCTCACGTGACCACCGGCTATGGAGGGATCCGAGCTGTCCGGTGTCAGGCATGCACGTGGTAGGGGCTAGACCCTTATCTACCTCATTTATTTAATTACCGCACCACGAGGTGCTTATCTCTGATCGCCGCGCCTTGTGGCACTCTAGACCGCCTCATGATAGGCACGACTCTCACAATACGTCATATGTAGCTTCTTTCTCTCACATTAGGTCAAGGATAGTATGCAACGTGTAGATACGCACGGACCAGTAGTCAATAACTACAAACATGTACCTATGGTATATATACTTGAATAATATCGCCCAAGGACCTTAGTTAAGTCCTTGTGGCTATCCCCCTCAATCTTAGCTCTTATAAGCCTAATATCAGAGTAGCCTGAGCCAAGTCTAGTACTGGTTTTGGGTTGCGCTACACCCCCTTTTCAAGGACGAAGGAGCAGTCAATGGAAGAACCAGTGCAGCCCAAGTCAATGAGTACCGTTGCTGGGAATACTCTCAGATCATTGGTTGTCAAAGAGGCCTTGAGCTCAAGTGACTGCCCTCGAACAGAAACCTTGTGTTGGGGTTTCTGTTGAAGTTCGAGCAAAGCGATATGTGCCTCTTCAATGGTCATCCCCCTCAGTTGTTGTACCAGCTGAGGAGTCACCTCCGATTGTCTCGAGTCATGGATGAACAGGTTGAGGTGGCTCTGAGCACGCTCATCACCAATCTCACAACTCTGCTTGATCCATGTGGTCAACCAAGGGTCTACCGTGTTCCGCCAAGTCAACATACCAGATCGAGGGACAGAACTCTTGATCAGATGAGGGATTGGTCCCCCAGAGCCTCTGTTCTCCCGGATTTGCCATGATGGCATTCCATCCCTTCTTGACGATCCTTCTGTTGCTCGCTCTGGGGAGCGCTCCGCACTACTACCCAGCGATGCCTCGGCTCGGCGCGGTATACTCACCCCAGTCGAACCAAATCCCGATTGTCCCCTTTTTGTGTCAGGAAGGGTCAAAACCTCCTTTACCTTGGGGGTACAGATCTTTTCAATGATCAGCTGTACCACCTTGTCGCCTTTCTTGACAACGAACGGTTCTTTATGGTGGTTCATCAAGATCACCTTGATGTCCCCTCGGTAGTCTGTGTCAATGATGCCTCCATTCACCCCAATCCTGGATTTCAATGCCAGACCACTTCTGGGTGCCAAACAACCATAGGTCCCCTTCAGAAGAGCAGCCTGAATGTTTGTATTCACTAGCGCTTGGTCTCGTGGCGCTATCATGACGTCTTCTGTGGCGAATAAGTCCAGTCCTGTGGCTGCTTCCAATCCTCGAATAGGCATCCTTGCGTCAGGCAAGGTCCTTTTGATCGGGATTGAGTCTTCACTCGGTCCCTCAATAGATAAAACAGTATATTTGTTACTGCTAGTACATGAGGGATGAACCGAGCCCTTGACAGTAGATCGACTCGCATCTACTGCCCTTCTCCAAAACCCGCTGGTGCAAGCTTCTTCAACTTCTCCACCACATCTTCTCCTTCATCGTATTCCACCACCTGGCCCATAAAGACGATCTGGTGCTTCTTCTGCGCCCATTGGGGGGGGTGGTCCTTGCAAGGGAAAGGGCCTCCACACTTAAAGCATAGCCCCTTCTTTCATGCTTCTCCGATGTCCATCGGGGTGCCTGCTCCTGGCATAATTCCCAGAGCACTAGTGGGACGCATGGACGTCGTGGCGGCATTGGTTGTTGAGGTGGTGTTGGCAGTCACTTTACCACCAGATGGGGGGCTATTCTTCTCCCATCTCCTCACAGCTGTGTTCGCAGGAGCAGCTGTTCCCCTTCGTCGGCTGATCTTGTCCGCAATGACCCGATCGGTGGTGATGCATGCATTCTCCCAGATCTCCAGGTCCTCACAGTACAGCATGTTTGAGTCCCTGTCCAGGATTTGGTCAATCATGTTTGACCGGACACCCGTTCATATGATGTCCACCAAGAATGTGGCATTGTCACTGAAGAATGATAATCCAAGCTGCTCTTGTAGCAGGTGGACTGCAGACAGGGTGAAGGGGATGCGATAGGTTTGTCCCCAGAGAGAGTGGGAAGAGAGATACAGTCGGAGGGGCTGGGGCTTACTGTTCCGAGTGCAGTAGGTCAAGAAATGGTGGGTCCAGACACTCCCGGGTGGAATGCAGGACCGGCCGGGTCATAAAGAGCATGATAGACCAACAGGATGGTTGAGAACAGTGACGGCGACGGCAGAAACGGATGGGATGGTTCAGATGGTAAACAGAAAGATGTATTGAGTATGTAATAGACAGCCCTTTATAGTCTGGGCACACCCAAGACTGTACAAACAAAGAAAACAAGAAAGCAGTGAAACATATGTACATAGGGTCCGGGTGAGTGTGGTATGGGTCTGGTGAGACCGGTGAGTGTGGTCCGGTCCGGGTGTACAAGTACAAAGTGATAACGAATAAATATGAACGTAGAATGACATTAGAACTCACTCGCAAGATGAGATGGATGGATGGACACGAGGGACAATGGCGGTGGACATGGTTTGCGAGGATCCGGTACATGCGGTAGGTCTGGTAGCATGGGAAAGTGGGTCCGGTGGGTCCGGATTGAGTGTGCATGAATGTGGTTGTCCGGACTGCCTGTAGGATGATCTGAAAAGGTGGGACTATACTGGTTTTCAACCATAGGGAAGCATGGCTCCCTACATCCGCAGGAGACTTGAATGCTGACTGTCCCCAGTCAGCCACCTGCTGAGGTAAGTGCCCCAAAACCAGCTGAACACATCAACAATTCTCTCTCTCGCACCCTCTGTCTTCGTCGAACTCTATCCACCACCACTACTCACTCCCAATGGCCGAAAAACTCGCCGCGTTACTCAAGAACGACAACCTGGGACGACTCGTGGAGCCGCTGGCTCAAAAAGTGCATTCCCGCGCTCTGGCAAGTGTGCTGACACTGGCAGCAACATGTCCAGTGGATGCAGATGTGATCGGGGATGAGCATGAGTGTAGCGCAACCCAAAACCAGTACTAGACATGGCTCAGGCTACTCTAACTTTAGGCTTATAAGAGTCAAGATTATGGGGATAGCCACAAGGACTTAACTAAGGTCCTTGGGCGATATCATTCAAGTATATATACCATAGGGACATGTTTGTACATATTGACTATAGGTCCGTGCATATCTACACGTTGCATACTTATCTATGACATATTGTGAGAGAAAGAAGTACATATGTCGTATCGTGAGAGTGGTGCCTAACATGAGGCAGTTTAGAGTGCCTTGGGGCACGGCGATCAAAGATAAGCGCCATGAGGCGCAGTAATTAAATACACGAGGCAGATAAGGGTCTAGCCCCTACCTCATGCGTGCCTGACACCGGACAGCTCAGATCCCTCCATAGCCGGTCGTCACGTGAACTAGTCATGTGCTAAGTCCCATGGTCACATGCTCATAGAGCAAAATAAGTCTAAGGTGATTGTCGTGATGCTATGCCTAAGCGATGGGCCATAGGGCAAATCATAACAATGAGCTTTGAATGAAGCGGTGGACGGCGACACTGGTGTGTAAACATGTCCGATCACGGCGAATACATCTGATCTACACAGGAAGCACTGTTTTCGGCCAGTGAGGCTGCTAGGGCAGCCGGATTCCCCACAGCACTGTCAGCAGATGACATAGAAGCACTCGGGATGGCTGGCGGGTGGTACGAGGTGCGGCAGGAGCGCCAGCTCAAGGCCTGGGCAGACGCACAACGGGATGAGCAAGAAGGTGAGGCGTCTGGGGCAGGTGCAGAGAGGGACGGCAATGCGCTAGGCTCATCCGGGGAGAGTGAGGCGGAGGTACAGGCAATATCACAGGCTGCTAGGGTCATGCCGGTGGTGCCGCAGGTCGTGTTGCCCACGCTCGAGCAGGTCCAGAAGGTGTGTACTGGTCTTATTGCGTCTGGGTGCGGATTGGCTGATGCAGATTGAAGTGGTCATGATCGGCACGAACGAACGACGGCGAGGACGATGATGAAGATGAAGCCCTGGCTAAGGGCAAGGATGTGGTCGTGCAACATGCAACACCATGCGCTGGATGCACGAGGATCGGGATGGCGTGCCGCGGCAAGGCAGGCCAGGGTTGCAAGGGGTGCCGAAAGTGCAAGGAGAGATGTGAAAAGTCGACGGGAAGGGGTGGTCGGATCGGCAAGAAGTGGCCCCACATTGCAGGTGTGTGTACCGGTTTCGTTTCAGTGAGTCTGGCTCATACAAGACTGTCTGGATAGCTTGCACTCGGCGTCAAGAATTGCCACTGGTCATGACTGTACTGGACTCGGACGTTGAGATGGTGTTGCCCAAAGGCAAGGGGAAAGGTAAGGCACACAGTGGTCCATCAGGCAGATCAAAAAGGCGGTCGGATGGCGTGTTGGACAAGGTCGCCCACCTCAAGTCTGCATTTCTGAACGCGCAGGTGGCCATCAAGAAGGCGGAGGTGGAGTTGCGAAAGGCAGTCCACAAATTCGAGGGTCTAAAGGATGCCTTGGACCTGTAGACAGTCACTAGCTGTCCCTGTACCCTACAAAACAAACTGTATCCAGTTCAGTCTGAATCCGGTCTGCGCGTGGCTTGAGTCTGGTGCGAGTGCAGTTGAGTCTGGATTGAGTCTGGTGCGAGGCCATGTCTTGAATGTCCCATGCCTGTGTCCAATCCATGTCCGGTCCTGCGGGTATTTGTACAGTACAAATGGTGTCAACGAAACAGTAGCGAACGAATAGAAAATAAGTGGAAACTCTTATCCTATGGCGGTGGTATCTCTTCTGCTTTTCGGCAGATTGACATTTTCTCGGCCAGACTGATCCGGTTTGACAAAACAAAAGGGCATGGCACTGGCACATGCGGTCGAAGTCTGAACCGGTATCCAAAAGTGTCTGCGGTGCAATGGGACGGCAAACTTGGCGAATAAACAGACACTATCATATGGCGGCGGTATTTTTCCTATTATGACAGTGTTTTGGTGACTGTTCTTGTTGTTAAATGGTATGTGTGGTACAGAATGGCTAGGCGAAAGCAAAGCACCAGATGAATACTGGGATGAAACGATTGCGAATGAGACACCGGTCAAATCCCGGGATGAAACAGAAATCACTGGCCGAATACCAGGGTAGAAACAGTATCATACATGCGGTGCGGCCGGTTTAATGACGGTCCGGTGGCTCGTCGGGAACAGGTATCGGTGGATTGTCATTGTCCATCGCAGGGGACTTGGATTGAAAGTCAGCCGGTGTGTTTGTGGTACCGACGGTGGCCGTGGGGGACTCTGCATTCTTGACTGGTGCTTCCAGGTGTTCATCAGCGGTCTCATCAATGTCTATACCTACCAGATTGATCACTTCTTCATCAAACTGGCATCAAGACCTAAACCAAAGACAGATTAGTACCAAACACCAGAGTGCTGCACTAGGCCAGCACACGCATGCCTGCAGGGGACTCATAATGACGTCCTCCCAGACATCAACCAACGGAAAGAAGGGGAAATGGATGGGCGGGAACAGGCCGACAGAAGAAAGAAGAGGACATGGGGATGATAAAACCAGCAAAACAGGACTGGACAGTTCAAAACGAGGGTAAAGGGGTGGTATGTGTACAACTGCCATCTGTGGGACGGAACCGGGTGGTAGCAAGCAGTCTGGACTCAATAAAACACTGGGTTGAAAGCGTAATGTGCGGCAGCAGCAGGTGGAAGGCAACAGAAACAGAAGAGACATGGCCGGCGGATCAGTACCGGATAGGGGCAAATGAAGTGGCACGGAAGCAGAAGGGTAGGGCTGATGGACGGCAAGGTATGGTGAAGGCGAAATGAGCCTGGATTGAAATACAGGACGGAAGCAATTGACTGAACAAAGAGAAATAGTAAACAGCGAAACAGAAGGTAAAAATGATAAAACTGGTAGATGAGCCGGTGCTAAAATAGCCGGCAAAGGGTCCGACGGGACGGAAACATTCACAGAATGGGTGCCATCAACAATGGGTGGAACGGCAACAACAAGACTGTTAATGGCAGAATTAAAAATACCGACCGGTGTGAGATCCTGCAAGTGGTCAGCGGCAATGATGGGTGAGTCCAATGGTTCCAACGGCATGGGAAAAGGCAGCCGAAGACCAGAAGCAGAAGAGTCAGAGACATTGCCCATTGGTTCTGGTAGCAGGACGGCATCGGCAACAGAAGGGACGTCAGCAGTGACAGGAGGCACAGTGTCCGATGGTTCCGACAGCGTGGGAAAGTGCGGCGCACTATCGGAAGGGTGGTCATCTTTGTCAGCATCCGATTGGCATGGTGGTATGAGTGACAGAACGGCACAATTGATGTCAGAATCAGCGGTACCGGTATGCGAGGCGTCCTGTAAATCATCAGTGGCAACAATAGGTGAATCCGACATAACCAGGAGTGCGAGAACATGTACTAGTGGGTCCGGAAGCGGCCGGCATGCTGCAGTGGAAGGGAGTAATGACAGTTCCAACAGTGCAAACACCTCAGTAGTGGCTAGATTAGGGGTGTGAGATGGGATGTCCTGGTCAGCACTGTGGCATGGCAACACTGTCACAGTGTCTGGGAGAGCGTGGCTCTGCGAAATATCAGCAGTAACAGCCGGTGTAGGTGAAACGGAAGGAAAGTGGGTTGAATCATTGAAGAAATAAGGTTCCGCCAGCCGGATAGAGCAGCTAGAAGGGTCCAGAACCATGGCCGGTAGTGGTACTACTGGATGTGATGGGTCCGGATTCAAAAACAGCAGGTGGAAGGAAATGTTAGAAGCAGTAGAGATGGAAAGAAGGAACTTTGCAGTGGAAAAAACGTCAACCACTGGGTAGGGCTCATCCGGGTGGATGTCCAGATGCACTATGCATAGGCGGTGATGAATGTGGGCCTGTAAGTCAGCCGGAAAGCCAAAAAGAAAGAACCAGTCACACTCGAGTTTGGATAGCTTGTGTGGCATGAGTGCAGATGTGATCAGTGTAAATTGCCAGTAGTATCTTCCGAGTGCATCCAATGATTGCATCGGCATGTGGAATGAATCCTGTGTGAGCTGTTCCAGGTCAGCATGGCAAAAGCAGTCACTACTTTGGCATCCTGGATACAACTCTATCAGGGTGGAAACAAAAGCAAACCAGTCCGGAATAGCAGCATGTGCTTCGGGCAAGCAGCCCCACAGGTAGGCAGTGTCGGCAGTCAAATAGCGCATTGCAACAGTGATCTTGTCGGCATTGGAAGTGGGGTGTGGTGCCAAGAGTGCTTCTATTTCGTCAAGGTAAGGCAGTAATGCCACCAGGGTGTCATCAAAGCATGGCGCATCTGGGCTGGTGCGAAACGGAAGCCAGCCAATGAGTGATCGGTTAGCCATCACAAAAGTTGCCCATGGAAGCGGAATGTGTGAAAAAGCTAGACAGGACAGAAGTGGACTGAAAAGGCAATAATGAAGAGACGGAATCGGAACGTGAAGCATGGGAAAGGGTGGCTAAGGGTCGGAATGACAGCAAGTAATGTAACAAGGGGTCCGGACTCAAATGAGGCAGTGACAGAGGTGCTAATATGGAAGAGAATGGAAGGAATATGCTCGGCAAGGTGCACGGCACACGTCCCGAGTGTTGCAAGTGTCAATCTGAAGTGATAGGTGAGGCGTATGACAGCGGGATGTGAAATGAAGACCCTTCGGTGTAGTCAGACTGGTTGGTATGCGTCAGAAGCAGTGCTAGGGCTCGGGAAGTGATGAAACAGAAATCGGAAGGCAAAAAATTTGAGCGGAAGGGAAGGGGAATGGCCCAGGTGTCCTTCTGTATGTCTTCTCTAACTCCCTCACAGTGGGCTCCAGTTGAAGAATGATAATCCAAGCTGCTCTTGTAGCAGGTGGACTGCAGACAGGGTGAAGG
>JBBPKK010001134.1:0-11755 GCA_038089215.1 Tylopilus vinaceipallidus | reverse complement strand
CTACAATACACTCCACCAAAGCAAAGTGTAATTTGTTTATGTAATTGCAGTATACTTCATACACTGGATTGGAATCAAACATTGGGCCGGTTTTTGGAGTCACTGTATATAATGTGGAAGCCATAATATTGTAATTTGTGGTATGTGTTGCTTATCTCTGGACCCCCTAAGTAAATTTCCCACGCTTCTAAAATGCTCAAGTTGTTCCTTATAGCTTCAATTGTTATTAGAGAACATCAAGAATATAGACAGGAATAGGTGTAATGGTATGCTGGAGGGCTGGATATTTGCCCTGAGCATATATTCACTGGTACATTTTATATACATGTAGTAGTGAAAAATAAAGAATGTACTCTGGAAAATACTTGTGAATGTTTTGGAGCTAAAAAGTAGCTGAAACACAAGGGTACAGTGCCTCAAAAAGTCTATATAAGTTGTAGAATGATCATTCCCAATAGAAAGAGTGCTAGAACCAAAATTAAGCAGAAGGAGAATCAGTCATAACCTTTTCAACTTAAATCCTAACAGATTGTGCTTTTGATATGTTGCAGAGTTATATTAAGGATATTCAATAATGTAATTTACAAGTCCATATCCTAAAGGTAACAAAAAAGCACACCTGTTTTTTATTTCTATAATATATTTCCATACTAGCTTAATATACAGTTTCAAGGTTCAGATATGGTGTTAGAGTGGTGTATTACATTATATACAACATGAATATACAGCTTATCAATAGGTATAACAAAAGGAAAGCAGGAGAACAGAAAGAAAACATACTACTGATATGTTTTCTAATTTGGAAGTGATATAGATGGTGATGTCACCACTTGACAGGGGGTTATGTAATCAGCTTCTTCAACCCTTACCCCTGATGATGTAATGTATTTCTGTCTTCCAAGATTGCATGGATCTTAATACATCAGATTCAAGGAAAGTGATGCATGATTGCTTATGTAACACGAATGTGGACTAACCAGCTAACTACTACTAACTACACTGATGTAAGTATCACTAGCAATGAGAATCATGATATATCTATGATATATTAGTTGGGCTGATCCTGGTTGGGTAACTATGGCATAATATTTGCACATTTATTTGGTGGTTATTTGGTCATGCATGGCATTCAATTTGTGCACAAATTTGATTGAGCATGTGCGTTATTCAATAAAATGTGTGTGAACTTGATTGTGTATGTGCATCTTTCAACTGACTTCATAATTTTTGGTTGACTGTAGTCAAATTTTCTTTCACTGGGGCACCAAGATGGTCACTCACAACTCGAACAACAACATTGTGTGGCCAATGCTGCATCATACAGCAAAGACAATGACAACGACTCCAGCACACACGCAGCCAATGCCACATTGCACATGATGAAGACAACAATGACTACACACATGTGACCAATTGCCACAGCGTCACCACTGCAGCAAGGACAACAATGTGGTGCCAGTACATGTGCTACACCAACTGTGGCAAAGACAATGACAACACATGCATGCCCATGCCATAGCATCACCACCACAGCAAAGACAAAAAAAAACACTGCATGACCAATGCTGCAGGTCACCAGGCCAGGGTAAGGATGACAATGAGGCCAGAACATGCTTGGTCAATGCTACAATGCCCATGGCAAGGACAACAACAATGCTGGCATGTGTGGAGCCAATGCTATGTCCCACACAATGAAGATGACTATGTCAGAATGTGTGTGGCTAGCACTGCAGTGCACATAGCAAAGATGATGACAATGGCAACAACACTCTGCAACCAATGTCACAGTGTTACAACCATGGTGAGGACGAGGATGGGGAAGAGGATGACGCTGGCACATGCGTGGCCAGTGCCATGATGCACCATGGCAAAAACGACGACAGTGACATTGTTAGTAGGTTTGAACTGGTTCCTTGGAGCTTGGACAGAGAGGCTCCTGAATGGAATGTTGGCAGCCCTATTCATTCTTAGTATCCTGAATGGATATGATTGTACTACTTCCTGATTTACAACCTCCTCGAGTAGTCATTACAAGTTGAAACTGCATGCTCAGTCTAATCCATGCATATAGTCAGTCAAAAGATGCACATACAGTACACAATCAAGTTCACACATATTTTATTGAATAATGCACATGCTCAATCAAATTCACACATGAATTGAATGCCACACACAACCAAACAACTGTGCAAATAAATGTGCAAATATTATGCCATAGGTAACAGCCTGATGTGAGTAATGAGATTACAAACTATAGCTAGTTTGTAATAGTACTGAGGGAAGCCACCCACAGAAATGATGCATCATCATAACTGGATGGACAGGTGATGCATGACAGGGCTGGGTTTAAGCAAGATGAGGGGCTGTGTACTAACTCCTGGATTTAATGCATCAAATTGTTGAAAGGATCCTTATATTTCATGCATCAAAGAGCCATCTACTAGTGCACACAATGATACCTGTGTTGCCACATTTGGCCCAGCAATACCCTGTGTGTGGGGTCATGTCGGCAAACCGTTCTGTGTCACAGGCTGTGTGGCATTTGACAGTGCAAGGGGCAGATTATTTTACACAAAACAGGCTGCATGTTATGCTAGGTATGACATAGTGCAAGCTGTAAGGTGAAGCAATACAAAGTCTACATGTTCACAAGTTGCTCACTAACATAGAGCTAATGCCATTTGCCTCAAGAGGAGTACTAAGAGAGATTGTGGGCCAATCACTCAAAGAATGCTGAAACACTATGTATGATTGCACAGCTTTAGCTGGGGATTCCCCATGCTAATCTGTTAGTCCTTATATACATTCTGTGTACTTTAGGGCTAGTGTGGGATAAAGATAAGTAAGGCAAGTGCTGTGGAGAAGCATTGGAAAGAATAAAGACCGTCGGGGCGGTGTCCACAGCATCAGAAGGTTCTGAAGGAAACAATGGTGACTAAGGGATGGTACAGCCAAGATGCCAGGCAATGAGAAGGAAGAGCGATAGTGAGGTACATAGGATATGAATAAGAGCGAACCATAAGGCTTTAAGAATGAGGAGAATAAGCCCTAGGATGGATAAGTGTTCATACAGGTGAAGAGAAAAGAAAGGAAAGAAGAATAGGCAGAGAAAATGTAACATTACCCCCTCACTAAGACAGAGGTACCACTTCCGATGTATTCTCCTAATTTCCAGGTGCACTGGCAGCCCGTCGATCTCCTTCCTCTCATCACTCTCCGTCCTGTTCAAACCAATCAGAGGTAGAGTCTCTGTCATACCTCTCATTCCAGGCGTCCTCTTCTCCTGATACTGGTGCATTTTCTTCAAGAGGAGAGTTCATATCCTGAAAAGGACAGTTGGCCACAATGTGCCCTAGGCGATCACAGTGGTTACAGTGACACTTGGGGCAGGAGGCCTGGGAGTGACCAGGAGATAAATTGTGGCAGTAGGGGCATCCGTATTGCAGGCAGTATACTCTCCAGTGATCTGAGGCTCCGCAAACAAAGCATGTCCTATCAGGGGGACCTGTAATGAGGGGGGAAGGTGAAGGGAGGTGAACAGGGAGAGGCACAGCCTCATTGTTGATGTAAGGGGAAGAGGGGATGGTTTGGGTGTGAGGAAGTCCCCTCCAATTAGTGCGAACACTTGCAAAGGGGAAAGAGCACTGCCTATCCTGAAAGAACTGCTGTCTTTCGGCTTCCTGGACGTCTGAAGGGAGGAGAGGGGGGGAGGAGAGGTGATCTGCTAGAGAGATGGAGGTTCCCCGAGGGATGGGGTCCCTGTGGTAGGTTGGAGGGCGAAGATAGTATCAGAGGTTAGGATAGGAGAGGAGTTCTAGAATGGGACAAACATGGGGGCGAAGGGAATTGGGGGGGAGGAAGTCTAGGAGCGTACCAAGACCCTCTGCTGCTAATAAATCCAGAACCAGGTTGCTGGATTTCACTAGTCCTTGGGTGAGCGAATTGTATGCTTGGGAGCATGGTTCCACAAGGGGAAAGTTGGCGAGGAGGAAGCGGTTGAGTGCCATGGATCAGTACACATTGGTGAGGGGGGGTAGTATAGTAGTTCCTGGGAAGACTGTGGATTGTTCCAGGGCAAAAGTGAGCATAGGGCTTTCTAAAACTGTGGCTAGGATGATACGGAGTTGATCAACCAGCAAGCAGTTGAGATGGAGAGCAAATTCTTCGGGGATGGGGAGAAGTGGTGAATCATCAGGCAGAGGGGAGGTATGGGAGTCTGGGGAAGGAGAGGGGGAAGAGATGTAGGAAGACAAAGACAACATGTTGTTAGGTGGAGGTGGAAAGCGATGAGGGGAATTCCAAGGGGTGGTTGGACTTATAAGCACTGAGGAGTTCCTGGAAATGTTCCAAGTTGTCTTCATGTTCCCAGGTGTCTTCAGCCGACGAATATCCCTTCCATCTAACCAGAAATTGTCTTCTTTGGCACGATCCATGATGAGCAAAGATCATTTCAATCTCATATTCTTCATCTCCATCTATATCCTCCGGGGGTGGTTCTAAAAATGGAGTTCCATGTTCAGTGGTAGTTTGGAAAGAGGAGAGAAGGGAAGCATGGAAGACAGGATGGATCTTCCAGGTAGGGGGAAGTTTCAGGTGGTGTAGCGCAACCCAAAACCAGTACTTAGACATGGCTCAGGCTACTCTGACTTTAGGCTTATAGGAGCTAAGATTATGGGGGGAATAGCCACAAGGACTTAACTGGGGTCCTTGGGTGATATCATTCAAGTATATATACCATAGGGACATGTTTGTACATATTGACTAATGGTCCGTGCGTATCTACATAGCATGATGTCATGTGGGAAAGTATAGTAAGCATATGACATATCATGAGAGTCGTGCCTACCATGAGGTGGTCTAGAGTGCCACGAGGCATGGTGATCAAAGATAAGCGCCACAAGGCACGGAGATTAAATACACAAGGCAGATAAGGGTCTAGCCCCTACCACGTGCATGCCTGACATCCAGACAGCTCGGATCCCTCCAAAGCCGGTCGTCACGTGAACTAGTCGTGTGCTAAGTCTCACGGTCATGTGCTCGTAAAAAGAAATAAGTCTAAGTCTTGTTGTGATACTGGCAGCTTAGGGCAACTCATAACAGGTGGTAGGCAAGGGGAGAAATGACCTTTTTGATAGAGAAGGGACCATGACAGCATTGGGAGAGTTTTGGATGTGCTCCAGGGAAGCAGAGGGTTCTGGCTTTGAGCCAGACTTTGTCTCCTTGTTTCCATGGGACAAATTTGGAGCAGACTCTGTCCTTCATGAGGAGGCATGCTTTCTCATGTGTGGCAAGGGCTTCTTTCCTTGCTTCATCTAAGGCAGTCATTTGTTGTTCTAGGGCAGGAAGAAAGGTTTTTCCCAAGAGTGGGTAGGAATGGGGTTCATATCCCATCATGAGATAGAATGGCAATTGGTGGGTGGAAGAGTGGGGGGAGGAGTTGTGTGCAAATTCGGTGGTAGGGAGGAATTGAGACCAAGATGTGGGAGAACCTTGGCAATAGATATGGAGATATGTTTTGAGTTCCTGGTTGAGACATTCAGTTTGGCCATTGGTTTGAGGGTGATAGGGGGAAGAGAGGGCTACATCGTATTGGAGGAGTCTAGCCAGTTCCAGACTGAAGGCAAATGCGAATTGGGGCCCTCTATCAGAGATGACCCTGTCATGAAGTCCAAATCAGGGGTATATATGGTGGAAAAAAAGTGTAGCAACACCAGCTGCATCAATGGTTTTGGTACAAGGGATAAAAATACCCCCCTTTGAGAGTCCATGGTCTACCATGACCAGAATAGAATCAAAGCCATCAGAAGGGGGCAAGTCGGTGATAAGATCTAGGGAGATCTGTTGGAAGGGGCAGGTCACAGAGGAGGAAAGAGGGGACAATGCAGGGATGGTCAGATGGGTGTTGACCTTGTTGGCCTGACAGGTGGGGCAATCCAGGACATATTTGTGGACAAAGGAGGCAAGACCCGGCCACCAATAGTCCCATTGGACCAATGCCTGCATGTGAAAGATTCCACCATGTCCTGAACTAGGTGAGGAGTGCAGGTGGGCAACAAGATCATGGTGGAGTGGGGCTGGGATGTAAAGGCAGCCCTGGTAGTACAACTGGTTGTCGGTATAGGACCAGTTGGAGGGCTGAGAGCAGGCAAGAGGGGTATTTGAATCAGCAAGGCATCGTAAAGCAGTGAGGACAAAAGGATTGGAGGGGGTGGAAGAGGTGAGTTTAGAGGCAATGGAGGCATCAAGGGTTCGTACAAACAGGTGGTTGGGGAGGAGCGTGACGTCTTCATTGTCAGTGACAGTTGGGGGGTAGGAAAACCATGACAGGGTGTTGGCTGGGGTGACTTGGGAGGCAGGGACATGTTTGAACTGTAAGTCGAAGTCCTGGAGAAAAAGGAGCCACCTGGCCTGGCATCGACTCAAATGCTGAGGTTGGCAGAAGTAGGAAAGGTTTTTGTGGTCAGTGATGACAGTAACAGGGTGTCCAGTGCCACAAAGATAGTGTTTCCAGGCAGTGAGGGCGTGTATAACTGTGAGGAGCTCCTGGTCATAAATGTCATAGTTTCATTTGGCTTGGGAGAAGGTCTGAGAGAGGTAGGCATAGGGATGGAGATCACTGTTGTTGTCCGTTTGGAGTAAGATCCCCCCAGAGGCTACAAGAGAAGCATCAGTCATGACAGAGAAAGGCTTGTTTAGGTCAGGCATGGAGAGGACTGGTTGGGAGGTGAAAGCAGATTGGAGTGAGTGAAAGGCGGTTTCCTGGTCGGTGTCCCATTTCCAAGTGGAGGAGGATTTGATAAGATTAATAAGGGGGTGAGCCAAGGTTGAGAAGTTGGGTATGAATCTTCTGTAGAAGTTGCAGAAGCTGAGGAACGATCATACTCCTTTGATGTTAGAAGGGGGTTTCCAGGAGGAGATGGCATCAAGTTTAATAGAATCAAGGTGGACCGAGTTGTGGTGAACTACCATACCCAAGTATTTCATGTGGTCTTGGTCGAAAGAGCATTTGGATAATTTGAGGTACATCTTCTCTTCCCTCAATCGTTGCAGGACTTGCAGAGTTCATTCCTGGTGGAGGAGAAGGTCATTGGTGCCAAATCCCAAGTTGTCCATGTAAATCTTTAACCATCCTTTTGCAATCATATCCCAGAAGAGGTGCTTCATGAGGGCTTGAAAGTAAGACAGGACATTAACAAAACTGAAAAACATGACTAGTGACTCCCAGAGTCCTTCTGAGTTTACCCAAGCTGTCTTCCAGATGTCATCCTTATGAATGTGGATGTCATATCCCAAAATCCACGAAGCGCAACTCCGACATATCCAGTACCAACTCTGGTACCAACCCTGGTTTGATTTCTATTATCTCTGTACTTATGACACTTGGACTTGTAGTTTAGTAATACCCTATGACCACCTCTCTTACATCCCCATTTTGTTACTCATCCTTTACATTTCATTCTTTGCTTAGATACCTCCAAGACCAGTGCTTGCCTAGGAGCACAGCTCTGAGGTGATGCCTGGCACATGTTTACCTCCGACCCTCCAGTACATTCTGTCATCCAACATCTGGACTTAGTAATACAATTCCCTCTGTATATAAACTCCATAGAATATGCCATGTATTTCTTCAGTTTGAATATCAACAGAACTAGACGTCCTCCCACCTCGCCTTTGGTTGTTGTTGCACGACTACCAACTCCAACCTCTGACCTCTCTGCAAATCCAGGACTGAGTCAAAGCAAGGGCACACCACATACGGTGAAGCCAAGTCCCATCTGACCCCCTCAACTCCAGACCTTCGGAGTTACCCTGAGTCTGTCACCTGAGTTTAACAGTGGACATTGTTGTAGCCCCATCGGATGTCAAATTTGGTGAAATACCTGGCATTTTTGAAGCCATCAATAAGGTTGGAGATGAGAGGAAGAGGATAGGCATTCCAGATGGTGTGGGTATTAAGGTATTGATAATCTTGGCAAGGACAGAGCTTTCCATCCTTCTTCACTACACAGAAAAAAGGGGAAGCTTGGGGGGACATTGATTGTCAAATCTTTCCAGCTTTCACATTTTCTAGAGTGAATTCCTGGCAGGCCTTTCATTCTTCTGGGTTGAGTGGGTAGATTTTGGTGATTTTTGGGGTGAAGTCATCATTTAAGTTGATGCAGAAATCCCATTCTCCTCAAGAAGGTGGTAGTTCACCAGGGGGTGGTTCAGCAAAGACATCGGCAAATTCCTTGTATGCATCAGGGAGGGATACTTCCTCCTTTGCAGCCATCATGGCAAGGGAGGTAGAGAGGGTTGTTTTGTTCAGGTACTGGTCAAGATGGGAGTGGGGCAGGGGCAGTATTGGTTCATCTGGGACAAAGCATTGTCCCATCCTCCAGTTGATCATTGGGTTGATTCACTTCAACCAAGGCAGGCCTAGGATGGCTTTCTCTTTTCCTAGGTTGGTCACAAAAAATGTCTGGGTGTGGTGGGTGGATTCGGGCAGGGATACTTTTAGGGTGGTTACAAAGCATATGGTTCCATCAGAGTTTTTGGTTCCATCAACATTGTGAGCAATGATTGGCTGGGGGAGGTGAGAGAGAGGGAGGCAATTTCGGTGGACTTGCTCCCAGGATATGAAATATCCTGTAGCTCCACTATCGATGAGGGCATTGAGATCGACTTTAGCTTTGCTCCCATATTGCAAATGAATAGGTAGATGCATGGATGACTCGTTTGTGTAAGTAGTGTACATGGGAGCGACATACTGGGAAGAAAATGTCGATTTCTTTTCTTCCCAAGCTAAAAACCCAAAGTGGAGGTGGTAGGTGCTTCCTCCTCTTCCTTGTAATTATCATTGTGGCAGATGTGAATGTTTCACAGGATAAGGTCATGAGGTACTCCCTTTGCTCTGAGGGAGTTGACATAGGCAAAGATGGAATGGTCTGGGTTTCTGACTGGGTTGGTGGGTGGGGCAGGGGTCATTTCTGTGGCCCTGACCTGTACAGGTCGATTGGGGTTTCTGGGGGGTCTGGGAGGCATAGTTCTGGCATGATGGTTGGACAATCTACAGCCTTTTTGCTTACACTGGAAGCATTGTCCCTCTTGGATCAGACGGGCTTTATCTGTGGGAGTTAACTGGACATACTCAATGTCCATGGCCATGGGGTCTCTTTCTCTCAGAGGGCAAGAGACAGAGGAAGGGGTGGAGTGGTGAAGTCCTTGAGCAGTTGCCAACTGGGAATGGAATTGCTTGGCTTTCTCAATCCATTCTTTCAAGGTATTAGGGACTTTCTCCATTCTGTAGATGAGAAGGTTGAGACATTGGTTGATTCCTTTTGAAAAGAGGCGACAGAGTTCAGTTTCGTCAGTGATCTTGGCTTTTGAAGCCAGATTAATGAAGTCTGTGATGTACTGTTGGAAGCTGTCATCGCTTCTGATCCTCTTTAGGTCCTTTTGTTCAAGTCGTTCCAGTTGTTCCCTAGTGGTTGTAATGATGTCAAAAGGGAAGAAGGTGGAGGTAAAGTCATCAACAAGCTTATCAAAAGTCTTTTTGGCAGGGGGAATGGTAGTGTCGGACATCTTGTCCAACCATGACTCAGAAAATTGAATTCCTCATCCTTTGCTCATGTAATTCAAGGTGGTGAGGACCTTGGTGCTGTCATCAGGGTAGAGGGCAGCGTTGATGGAAAAGTAGGCTTTCATAGCCTTGATCCAGCGAGTGGCTTCCTCGGAGGATCCAGAAAAGTCATCAGGGAGACCAGCTTTAAGTTCCAAGGGCATATTGGCAGGCTGGGGGGTGTTGATGTGAATAGGTGGTGAAGGGGAGGAACTGGCTGGGCTGCTTCCTTCGCTAGACTGGGATGGTGGTGGGGGCTGGCTGGTGAGCTGAAGCACACAGGCAAGGTGTTCCGTATTCAAGAATGACTCCAGTGGGGCTGGTACTGCACGTGGTTGCTGTATTGGTTCGTAGGTAACTCCTCTATCAACAGGTGGGAGGTTTGGGCAATATCTGGGGTCTGCAGGAGGAGCAGCTGTCCTGGAAGATCCTGCTATGCATCAGGGAGGCCATCATTCAGGTGATGGAGAGTTTTGACATTTCTGGAATGTAGTGGTGGGATGGGGTTGGTCACTTCCTAGACAGGAAAGCAATGGGGAGAGCTAAATATTTTGTTACACTAGGTATGACGTAGTGCAAGCTGTAAGGCAAAGCAATACAAAGTCTACACATTCACAAGTTGCTCACTAACATAGAGCTAATGCCATTTGCCTCAAGAGGAGTACTAAGAGAGATTGTGGGCCAATCACTCAAAGAATGCTGAAACACTACATATGATTGCACAGATTTAGCTGGGGATTCCCCATGCTAATCTGTTAGTCCTTATATACATCCTGTGTACTTTAGGGCTAGTGTGGGATAAAGATAAGTAAGGCAAGTGCTGTGGAGAAGTATTGGAAAGAATAAAGACTGTCAGGGCAGTGTCTGCAGGATCAGAAGGTTCTGAAGGAAACAATGGTGACTAAGGGATGGTACAGCCAAGATGCCAGGCAATGAGAAGGAAGAGTGATAGTGAGGTACATAGGATATGAATAAGAGCGAACCATAAGGCTTTAAGGATGAGGAGAATAAGCCCTAGGATGGATAAGTCTACATACAGGTGAAGAGGAAAAAAAGGAAAGAAGAATAGGCAGAGAAAATGTAACATTGCACCTCTGGAGGATGCTTGGAATGCAAGTGGTCTTCCATGGTGTTTGGTGGTTATTGTTGACATTAAATGGAGGGTGAGTTCAGTGCAGTGTGTGGGTGGGCCATGTGGGAGCATATTCTGTCGGTATGCAGGAAAGATAGGTATTTGACAAGGTATCTGGGCACTGTGGAATACCAAGGTATTGCTTTTGATGGACATCCACCAAGGATGTATGACTTTCTGGTTTACTCCATGTGTGATGGGTCAAATTGTCGTGGCATCATGGGGGTATTAGATCCGCTTACCCTGTGTTCAGCACTGGGAGAGCTTAGTGAGTTGGTTATGAATGCCACTATTTTAGGTGGCCCTCACCACTGTAAACATATTTGTGACTCACATCTGAGCTAAACTGGCCCATAGTGCTACCAATCTGGCTGCCTGCTTTTCCTTGGGTGTCAGTGCCATATGAAACAGTTCAGAATGGTTGGGATTATTCTCTCACACCCCCTATACTCTTCTCATTAATTTGTCCATTGACTCAGGGCCCATATGACATGACATCCTTCTGTAGTATTAGGTGTGAAATGAAATGACAAACACACTGATACCATTACAGAGTACATGGTGGGCACAACCAAGGGCCAATAGAATTTGTTGGCATCAAGCCAACAAAAGAACACATGCAAACTTATGTAAGCCCACATATATGTGGGTCATGAGTGTGCATCATACCAGAGCATCATAGTATACAGCTCATCCCTGTCTCAGCTTACACTATGAATATATGGGATTAGAAAATCAATAGAGTACAAGTAGTATATACACTGAGCAACAAAACTGTCCCAATGTTAGTAGCAATTTGATTGTTAGGCAAATAGCTAGAGTAGTTTTAATGCTAGACCTCTAAACCCAGATATCATTAGAATGCTATGATAAAGGGCTTTCCAAGCATATATACATTGCTTAGGTAATTTCTTCTATATCAGTCAAGATTTCCAAATTAATCCACTATACTCATTGGGACAGTTTTGTTGCTGATATCAGGGTATTACAAACTAGTAGGAGGTATATCCTCCTTTTGCCTT
>JBBPKK010001133.1:0-11778 GCA_038089215.1 Tylopilus vinaceipallidus | reverse complement strand
GGGAACTTCATATAGGGGGTCCGGAGATAAGCTAGATCACAACATAAAGTCATCATTCTGGCTTCCACAACACATGGATAAGCCTATTAATGATAGGATATGGATGTACTACATTATATCTTGTGGTTTGCACCCTTGGTTGCAGTACCAAAGACCACCCCCTTATCCCCTGTCCTGACTGGAGTAGTCGCCCACCTGCCAGTGGAATGCAGAACGTCATGTTCCGCAATATCTACCTCAACGGGGATGACTTTGTATTCAGAGACTTTGATGGATCCACCTACCTCGTCACCCGAGCACAGCTCCACCTTTGCCTTGAGTATAGCAGACAAATCCAGACCAATGTCATCGCTGAGTCCCTACCTATCGAGCCGCTTGGATACCACCTCGTCTCAGTACTGTTCAATGGCAAGCTCAATAACCGTTACCAGATGTCAACCATCCTTGATGGCCAATGGGCCAGAACTGCGGCCCCAGAGCCACCACCAGTGCTGTTCTTTGGAAACAACAATAATGACGAGTGGTGACTGGCACTCGATCCGAGACTAACCGAGCTTGGAGAAATGTTCTTAGACTGCGAGCTGCGATGCAACAGGAGGATGAGAGATGACAGAGAGACGAGAGGAAGGGAAAGGTGGGGAGGGGCTAGGCTCACCAGTTATTGAGTGGGAAGACACAGGAGGGGGCAAGATGATGGAGGAAGCAACAACAGAAGACACAGGACTAGGCAGGGAGCTGAGCGTGGCGAGTTCTGCCGCACTCCCCCGAATGAGGATTCCAGAAGATGGCACCGAACCCTGCACCCCCTCGGATGGGACCAGGATGACCCGGCCAGATTGCATGACGCTTTATCCACTGCACCCTCCCACAACTCCCATGACCACATCGCCAAGACACCCTCCTTGGCAACATCTACATCTCCCGGGCCATTCGACTCATTGGCTTCCCTAGTGATCGGAACCAGGGAGGACCAGGACAACATCATGGAGGAGGTGCTGGACAACATTGTTGGAAGTTTTGCGGGTGAGCAAGGGCTGGACCTAGACAGTGGCCCACTCGCCCTCACCCCCCAAGCCTCAGTACCCGAAGCAAGGATCGGATCCTTGCTGGAGGGGGGGATGTAGCAGTCAAGCCACAGGCCACCGAGAGAATACCTCTTGGCCAATATACCCAACCAAAACCCGACCGCAGTCGATCGTTACCACTTTGCTCATTGATTGATTGTTCCCACCTCATGACCTATTCCTGACACCTGTCCCTGTCACCACTGTACATGCCCAGTTCCTGAAGGATGCTGAATCATATATAAAGGATCGTGCAATCGGATGTACAGTAGTCACCTTCGAACAGAGGACAATACCCTGTCTGATTGTGATTCTGTGTGATCTCTCGCCCATTCTGACAGGCAGCCGTTACATGGTCCCAGTCATCTTATTCCCATCACGGCGGCCTCTCTCCCATACCACACTCATGGGTTTCTTTGGCTGGGGCCAAGATCATGATCGAATTAGCAAGCACATATATTTCTCCAGACTCTGGGCCAGTGGGAATGTCCAATTATGGAACACCAAAGCTGAGTATAGTTATCAGCTTCAACTTGGCTGACAGGGACCAAAAAAAGAGGTAATGGCCCTTCATCAGGAATTTTACAAAAGTCTAATTTGAGCTAATTGCACTAATTTCCACCGTGCTCAGTGCGCTCAGCAAATTAGTCAAATTAGCTCATTAGCCAGAACACGACCAAGCTAGTACTAGTAATAATGATATATACAGGTGCTTGTTGAAGCCTATACTACTAACAGAGTGAAAATAAACTGTGCACATGCAATCCAATTGGTGTAGTGGGCTGGTAGATAGACTATGAATCAGGTAGGCTATTGGGCAAGGAGGTGGGAGTGGGCTGTGCAGAGAGCGGGTGGTCAATCATAAGCAAGATGTGTCAGCATGTTGATGGAATGTTTGCCAGGAACTGCTCACATGTTCTCTTGCAATATCATCTTGTTTGCAGGCTGCTGTGCCTCTAAACCTTCACCTTTCAGTGCTCAAAAGTAGGACATCTTGCAGTAGTATATTGTATACTGTAGATCCAATGCATAAATTCACTAATTGATGTTTTTCCTCTCCTCCACTAAACTGTCTTTCTGTGAGCTGTCGCCTGTGAACATTCTGTCAACACGCTGATACATCTTGCTTATGATTGACCACCCACTCTTTGCATGGCCCACTGCCACCTCCTTGCCCAATAGCCTACCTGATTCATAGTCTATCTACCAGCCCACTACACCAATTGGATTGCATGTGCACAGTTTATTTTCACTCTGTTAGTAGTATAGGTGAAAGAACATTTCATGATTATCTAATTCCAACTCCTGACCCTATTTTCTTTTCTTCCTTTTCAGACCAAGACGGTCTAGACACACACCTGATTTCCACTTCAGACTTCGCTTCTACATTAGGATGCACTGCTGACAGGCATGGCTGATGACTCACCTCGAGTCACCATGACCAAGCATGACTCACATACACCTAATCAGGCAAGTGACTCATGGTGACTATGCAATGACTCATCACAACTGTGCATGATGGTTACTCTGGTTACAGGCTGTGACATGGCCTCGATCATGACTCAGCATGACTCACCCTGATGCACTTTGACTCATTTCCCTTATTTAGTTATGAATGGTGCATGGACCATGATACCATATTAGGCCACATCCATATGTATATAAGGATAGGTCCTCACCCATGTATTTCCTTAGTTTTGATATAGTCTTTTAACCCCTGAACCATACATCTGGTTAAGTGTCCATCACTACCAGCCTTTACTAGTTGGTGTATCCAACATCTCCCTATGCCCTACTTGTATCTCTTGGGTTTGTCCCTGACATTATATCAAAACTCACCTAGTAGCCTCTAGGAATCATAGGCAAATTAGTGGTGTTACCACCACAGCAACTATCAGCCCACACTAGTGTCCTGAGCAACAAGTGTGTGTATAAAGGTCAATTTGTTTATCAACTCCATCCTAATGGTGTGAGGTCTTTCCTGCCGTTATTGTTTACAGAAGCTGAAGAAGAGTTCTGGACCTTGTTTCCATCCTTCATTCGGGTTAACTGCATCATTACACGACAAGGCACCTATCTGTTGACTTAACAAGCCCTATCGCGAGTTAGTGACTCATAGCAACTATACCTAGTGCCATTGTGCAGATCTCACCATTCCATTCCCCTATGCCATCATTGTTGAACTGATAGTTCCAACTTTGACATTCCAATTTTGGATCAGAGGCATTGTGACACGCACCCTCGCGATTGAACAAAGTTTCCAATTCCTCACTCCCGAATTTTGAATCGGATTCCAAGTCTACTTCGTCCATTTCCCTGAAAATCACCAAGAGGACACACCAGCAGACTATTACAGCACTGTGTGGCCTTCCTCCTGGGACAATGACAATTTTGACACAGTCTAGACTACCCACACAACCTGGATCCATTTGCACTTGAGTACCTATACCAGGACTCCATTGCTAGTGGTTCAACCACTGAACTATTTGCATCAGATCAGGCATACTGCCAGGAAACAGACATCCAGGAGTATGAGGACAACAAGGAAAATGCATGGCCTTTTCCACTGTCCACATTGGAACTTAATGAGTCAGAAAACTCGAAGGCAATCAGAAAGATTAGGCCTTGGAATGCCCCAAGGAAAACAATAAAGAAGGATAAACTGAAGCAGGTACGAAAACCAGCATATTGGCTGCCAGCTATCCTTGAATATATCAGAACCCACTCCTATGACATTGGTGAAGACGAAGGCATAGTTGCCACCATCTTCAGTGGAGGACCAAATGCAATACACTGTGGAGTCAAAGTGATGATCATACACAAAGACGACCTCGCAGGTTTCTTCGAACCCAGAAGAGCGTACAACCACTGTGGAATCCTATAAGAAGCCCATTCTGAAGAAAGAAAGGATGACTTCCATGGACATATCCACATTCAAACAGGCATTATCAGAAGTTGTTGGAGAGGACCCAATGACAGGACAACACCACAAAGGCGGCAACGGAATCGAAGCCTTCATACACAATCCATCAAGGGCGGGTTCACCAGGACTGCCAACACCACAACCAACCAGACCGGACCACATCTACTACCAAGGAGTCCAACAAATCTGTAGAAACCAAGAATATGCCATATCCAATGCAACTCAGGCTTTGCTTTACACCAAGTGGTGCACCAACTACATCAAAGGAGGTGCAAATCAAGCAGGCATACCACCCAGAGCAATGATGTGGGACCACTGAGGAGTCATGCAACACCCTGGCTGGAATACGTTTAACAAGAAGGAACCAGTGGTACTGCCTGCCCCCCTTCGACCAATGGTACTGCAGGGAGCTGCTGAGTGTCCCACTGTGACCATTGGAAAATCAATCGCTGCAAAACCGGAGACATATGACAGAAGCAGAAGCTGATACATTGAATGGGTAAGGAGCCTCAACTTCTATATTGAAGGCTTCTTGACGCCACCTTCTGACCATTACAAAATCCTCATTGCACTGTCATACATGAAAGGGAACAATGCTGCCAGACAATTCACAATGTACTGGGCTGGACAATCCAACAACCTTGCACACCACACCTGGGAGTCATTTAGAGAAGCAATGGCCAACTCTTTTCTCCTGTCTGATTATGTTAAAGGACAGGAACAGCTACTTATGGCACTCAAGCAAGGATCTGGAATGGTTGAAGATTTCTTCATCCAGCTCAGGCAACTGCTGATTAAGGTTGGAATTGACATCAACCATGACTCCAGCAAATTCATCATTGGCATCATACGTGAAGGCATTTGGGCAGAAATCATTGATCACACGGAGCAGAACTCGGACGAGATGCTCGACAGTGACTCTGTCACCAAATGGGAAGCTGCATGTATCCAGGCATCAAGGGTTATCACTGAGAGAAAGAATAGGCATTGAAGCCACCCCTTTGCCACTGGACAACAACACACGGTGCCTACACCAGGCAAGACACAAACCCCTACCAATGCCACCACTCCCACTCCTGCGCTGAAAGGCATGATTCATCCCAATCAGCCAGGAACATTTGGAGGCAGAGGAGCCCCAATGGACCTATTGGAAGCAAAAGCAAAAGGCCTATGCTTCAAATGCAGGAAGAAATTCCCCTGCACCGACCACCCTCCCTGATTCCAAAAAGTGATGTGAGCCATCAAGATAGACAGAATCGAAGTGGAATACAAAGAAGGTGCAGACTTAGGACCCATCATCGCTGCAGTGCGGCCACCAAAGAAAAAAGTTGTGAACATGGGCAAAGAGGCCCAGGATTTTCAGAACAAACAGTGAGTAGGAGTCCTCTCACTGTTCCATCAAAGGTTACTGCTTTTGTTTCTCCCCCTCATACATCGCCATTAGGCTGTATTAGCAGTTACAACAAATATACTGCACTAGACATTGAGGAGACCGGCAGCGACTCAGAGGACTCAGCTTCAGAATCGGAAATGGAAGAACTATCAGTAAGACTTCCATTTGTCAAAACCAAAAGTAAGGCACGGACTCTGGAATGCGGAACTAGACATTCCGTGGGTCTAGATCTATTCTCCATTGAGCAGGTCACACTGCCAGCGAGAAGCCAGAAATTGGTAGAGACAGGCATTGCCATGGCAATTCCAAGTGGTCATTATGGGCACATAGCACCTCGAAGTGGACTAGCTCTCAAACACCAGATCAGCATCAACGCTGGTGTTATTGACACAGATTACTGCAGAGATATCAAAGTCCTGATGGTCAATAATGGGACAGAGAGTTACCAGGTCAATAAGGGTGACAAAGTGGCCCAAATCATCATTAAAAAGATCACAAACCCGGTTCTAGAAGAGGGGGTTAATCTTTCCCAGACAAAAAGGCAAGACAAGGGTTTTGGATCGACTGACGTCAAACCCCAGAACTCTGTAGCATCACCAGGTCATAGCGAACAGAGCTCCCCAGAGCGAGTGTCTGAAAGGCCATCAACAAGGGCAGTCAAGATGGAGCCTCAATCTGGTAGGGCAATGCAGAGGAACAGGGCAAGACCTTGGTCCATCCCATGAATGCTGAGGAGCATCCAACACATGGACAAAAATCGCCTGCTGGAACACCTCCAACAATTTGTCCATGATACCTGTCAAGCAGAGGTCACACCACTTCTGGTTGAACAACTGAAAGCAATGACAGAAGAATGTCAGGCCATCACCCTCATGGAACTCCGACGGAAGTGTTACCACAAAAGACATGACTGAGGAAACTCCCTGGAGATCCATTGTGAGATCAGAGTGGCAGATTGCCAAAAATTCAATGTCACTGCACTCATCAATAGCAGGTGCACCAGTTCATTGATCAGCAAGTCATTTGTGGAGGAACATGGCATCCCAACGCACAAACTTCCTAGACCGATCCCTGTTTACAATGCCAACGGAACACCTAACTCGGTGGGATCAATCAAAGATTTCGTGATCATGGAACTCATCATTGGGGGCCATATCAAACAGATTTCCTTCTCAGTGACTGTGCTGGCAAGCAATGTCATCTATTTGGGATATGACTGGTTAAAGATACACAACCCAGTCGTTGATTGGAGGGGCCATTCACTTACGTTCAACTGCCCTGAAGATCACATTCCAGATCTAATGCCAGACCCAGACAACGAATTGGATGACACCATATATGACCCACAGGTGTACAGTGAAACCCTATACTTGGTCAACGTTCAGGAGTATGTCTGACTCCGGAACGTTTCTACAGACATAGCAGCCAATGCCAACATGGCAAAGGAAAAGAAGACCTTTGAGCAGGCAGTACCCAAGGCCTATCACCAATACAAGAACATATTCAGCAAGGAGTTATTTGATGAACTGCCTCCTAGCCAACCTTGGGACCACACCATTGATCTGATCAACAGAGACCACGTAGTGAATGGGAAGATTTACAACCTGTCCCCCATCGAACAGAAAGAACTCAATGCCTTCTTGGAAGAGAACCTGATGTCCAAACAGATCAGACCGTCAAAGTCACAATTTGCCTCCCCCTTCTTCTTTGTCAAAAAGAAGGATGGCAAGCTTTGACCAGTCCAAGACTACGAGAAACTCAATGCCATCACGGTAAAGAACTACTATCCACTCTCCCTCATCAGTGAATTAATTGACAAGCTCAACGGGAGCAAGTACTTCACCAAGCTAGACATATGCTGGGGGTACAACAACATTCACATGAAAGAGGGTGACAAGTGGAAAGCCACATTCAGGACAAACTGTGGACTATTCAAACTGCTGGTAATGTTTTTCAGTCTCACAAACAGCCCTGCAACGTTCCAGATGATGATGAACCATCTGTTCAAGGATCTCATTCACAATGGTCATGTCCTCATCTATATGGATGACATCATCATCTTCATGGTGACCATAGAGGAACACCGCCACATCACAAAGATGGTACTAGAACGGCTGAGGGAAAACAAACTTGGGCTCAAACACAAGAAATGCAAGTTTGAGCAGACCGAAACGGAATACCTCGGGTTGATAGTATCTGGCGAAGGAGCCAAGGTGGATCCCATCAAGGCTAAAGTAGTAAAGGACTGGCCTGTCCTGAGGAACAAGAAGGATGTTTGATTCTTCCTCAGATTCCTTAACTTCTACAGGAGGTTCATTAAAGATTTATCAAAGATAGTGCGACTGCTCAACACGCTCACCTCCAAAATGAAGGATTTCAGCTGGGACAAGGCCTGTCAAAAGGCATTTACAGAACTTTGGGACACCATTTCCAGTGCCCTGACACTATCCATGCCTACTGCAGATGCCCCATATCAGGTTGAAACCGATGGTTCAGGAATAGATCTGGGAGCTGTGCTCTCCCAGAAACAGAACGACATCTGGAGGCCGATTGCCTTCATCTCAAGATCATTGAACAATGTGGAATGCAACTACCACACTGCCGATCTAGAGATGCTGGGGATCATGTGGGCTCTGAAGAGCTGGCACCATTATCTCCTTGGTGCCACCCACCCATTCGAGATCTGGACAGATCACAAAAATCTTGAATTCTTCAAGAAACCTCAGGACTTGTCATGCCGGCAAGCCCGCTGGCAGCAGCAAATGCAGGAATACCATTTCACCATCATTCACTGACCCAGGTGAACAAACCCTGCAGACCCTCTGTCCAGGAGGCCAGACTATGAAGAGGGGGTGAAGCTCAACAACAAAGCTCAAATCCTACTTCCAGAAAACATTTTCATCCAAATGGTCTCCATGATTGATGAAACAATCAAAAAACTCCGGTACAAACATGAACAATTCACTCAAGAAGGCATAAAAGAAGCCAACTTGGACTGGAAAGAGATTGATGGCCTCATCAAGTGGAGAGGACTCATGTACATCCCAACAGATAAAGCGCTAAGGGAACGAATTCTACAGGAGAACCACAATCACCTGGCTGCAGGACACCCAGGCGTGAGGAGAACTCGTGACCTCATCATGACCAACTACTATTGGCCAACCCTGCAATGTGATGTGGAAGCCTACATGTGGAAGTGCAACACTTGTCAAAAGAACAAGGTGAGAACCCAAACTGGAACTATGCCATTAAACCCATACTCAGTACCCACCCTACCATGGCAACACATCTCTGTAGACATCATCGGACCCCTTCTGCAATCCCAAGGGCAGGATTGTATCCTCATGGTTGTAGACCAATTTAGCAAGATGATCAGATTGTTCCCAACCCGCACTGACATAACCGCATGGGGAGTCGCAGAGATATTCAGGGACAACATCTTCAAGCTACATGGCCTGCCCACAAAAGTCATCTCAGACAGAGGTCCCCAGTTCGTCTCAAACTTCATGAAGGACCTGTACATGCTCCTGAAGATCGAAGGTAACCCTTCGACAGCATACCATCCCCAGACTGATGGTCAAATGGAGTGCATGAACAGGGGAGTCGAGACCTACCTAAGGATCTACTGCAATAACAAACAGGACAACTGGGTCAATCTGCTGGCCACAGCGGAGTTTGCACACAACTCCAAAACATCCTCTGCCACCCAACACTCCCCATTCATCCTGAACTATGGTCATCAACCCCACACATTTGAAGGCACATGAAAGGAGGTGCGAAACGATGCCACAGACGAATTCATGGCAGATATGAAGGACACCTGGAAAGAAGCTGAAGCAGCATTGAAAGACACAGCCCAGGCAATGAAGAAATTCCATGATCGGAATGCAAAGGAGTGCCCCGACTACAAACCAGGAGACCTCATGTTTTTGGACGCATCACACATCAGATCGGATCACCCCGCCAAGAAGCTGGACCAAAAGTTCTATGGTCCCTTCAAGGTTGTCTGAAAGGTGGGCGCATCCACATACCAACTCAAACTCACGGAGGGGTGGTGCAGCATCCACCCAGTCTTCAACAAGTCACTCTTATGGCCATACTGACAGGGAAAATCACCAGTCGAGATCACTTCCCCCACTCTCCAGGTTACTCACACCCCCCAACCATTGTCCATCTGGGACAGTCAAGAATGCCACGGGCTGGTTGAATACCTGGTTCACAAGGAAGGAAACCCCTGGGAAGAAGACACATGGGTCAGAGACAAGGACACCAATCACCTCCAGGACCAAATCAAAATGTTCCATCGAAAACATCCCACCAAACTGTGGCCCAACCCTCATATGCAGCTGTGCATAATCGATGAGAACACCCTGGACCCACCTTGCCAATGCCCCATATGCACTAAAGAACTGCTCCCTATCCCCACCAGTCTCTTCACCACTCCCAAATTCCTGGAATTCCACAAATGATACAACTGGATGTCTGAAACAGCCTTTGAAGATGCTCCAATTGCCAGGATGTTGATCTTAAAAGGGGGGTGATGAAAGAAAATTTCATGATTATCTAATTCCAACTCCTAACCCTATTTTCTTTTCTTCCTTTTCAGACCAAGACAGTCTAGATGCACACCCGATTTCCACTTCGGACTTTGCTTCCACATCAGGATGCACTGCCGACAGGCACAGCCAATGACTCACCTTGAGTCACCATGACCAAGCATGACTCACATACACCTAATCAGGCAAGTGACTCATGGTGACTGTGCAATGACTCATCACAACTGTGCATGATGGTTACTCTGGTTACAGGCTGTGACATGGCCTCGATCATGACTTGGCATGACTCACCCTGACACACTTTGACTCATTTCCCTTATTTAGTTATGAATGGTGCATGGACCATGATACTATATTAGGCCATGTCCATATGTATATAAGGACAGGTCCTCACCCATGTATTTCCTTAGTTTTGATATAGTCTTTTAACCCCTGAACCATACATCTGGTTAAGTATCCATCACTACCAGCCTTTACTAGTTGGTGTATCCAACATCTCCCTATGCCCTACTTGTATCTCTTGGGTTTGTCCCTGACAATAGGCTTCAACAAGCACCTGTATATATCATTATTACTAGTACTAGCTTGGTCATGTTCTGGCTAATGAGCTAATTTGACTAATTTGCTGAGTGTGCTGAGCATGGTGGAAATTAGCGCAATTAGCTCAAATTAGCTCAAATTAGACTTTTGTAAAATTCCTGATGTTCATCTAACACTTGATATCAGAATTGATCAGATGCCAATGGTAATACATACCAACACACACCTCTTGATGCAGGGCATCACCAATTTGTATGCCTGTCACTCCACAGGCCCTGGATTGACCAAGGTACTACTGTGCACCCAATGTGGTGTCAACATTTGCCACCGACACATGCCCCTTTCAGTGGTCCACATGCTCCCTGCCCTCTTGAGTGATTTTTTGCAGTGGGAAGATTTATTTCACTGCTACACATCAAGGTTTTAGGGAGGAAGTACAGGCCAAGTGATTCTCTCTGACATGGGTCTCGTAGGCAACCATTTGACATGAAACACAAAGAAGGCAGCAGTGTAAAACGTAGATCTGTGCTGCTCTTGTAGCAGGCAGACTGCAGATAGGTGAAGGGGATGCGAATGGTTTGTCCCCAGAGAGACCAGAGAGGCCATACAGGTAGAAGAGTGCTAGGTCTTATGGCCCAAGGTGGTAGATGGGTGCCCAACTGGTTCCAGGTGAAGCAGTGGGTCTTCTGGGTCATAAGGAGCATAAATAACCAACGGAATGGTCAAGAATTGTTGTCACAGTGGCGGAAATGGTCCAGTGGATGTAAACAGGCAGCGAACAAGATGTGGAAAACTTTTTTGTGTATGTAAGCAATAGTGCTTTATAGTCCAGGCATTCCCAGGACTGTACAAACACTGTAAAGTAGTTTCTGATGTAGAAAAGGTGTCTTCTGACTGAAAACAAGGTGTTCCAAGTGAAAATCAAACATTCCGACCTCTTCCGACATGTTTCAGAAGGCGGAAAGACACCAGTACCATCGGAAGAATGATGAAACGGAAGAACATAGAAGTAAGCTCACCCAAGGACAGAACAGTTGGATGGGATGACACAGAAGGTCGATTCTAGGAGTTCTTCCAACCGGAAGACAGTGGAAGCAGCGCAGGAAAGTGGTGGGAATTGCAGGAAAGCAGTGGAAGAGTCATCGGAAGACCCCCAAAGACTGTAGCTCCATCCAGAAACATCTGGTGAGCATTGCCTAGGGCATAAAAGAGGATTTCAAACGTAGGGAAACTTGGTTTCCTACATCCGCAGGGGACTTGAATGCTGACTGTCCCCAGTCAGAGGCTCAGAGGGGTGACATG
>JBBPKK010001132.1:0-11779 GCA_038089215.1 Tylopilus vinaceipallidus | reverse complement strand
GGAGCGGGAGAAGGAACGAGAACGGGAGCGGGAACGAGAGCGAGAGCGGGAGAGGGAGCGGGAGCGGGAGAGGCAGAAGGCAAAGGAAGAGGCTGAGCGTGCGGCAGCAGCCGTCTCGTCCAAGCCGAGCTCGGTAGCGCCTGCTGCTGGGACTGCGGCCCCGCCCTCGGTGAAGCCGTTGCAGCCGGCGAAGAAGAAGGAGGTCCCCACCCCGGATGTCACGGTCACTGCGCCCGAGGGCGAGGATTCCGGTGTTGCGGATGCTGCGAAGAAGCTCGAGAAGCCGAAAGAGAAGGAGAAGCGCATCAGCACTATGACGGAGGCACAAATCATGGAGAAGCTTCGCTCGGTGGTGTCGGAGGAGGATCCTAAGATGCTGTACAGCAAGATCAGAAAGGTTGGCCAAGGGTATGCCTGCCATTCTATACCTCTCTGTCCACGACACTGATCTGTATCATGCAGCGCGTCTGGGCACGTCTACGTGGCAAAGACGCTGGCCACGGGCAAGAAGGTCGCGATCAAAGAGATGGACCTCTCCCACCAACCGAGAAAAGAACTCATCGTCAACGAAATCCTCGTCATGAAAGAATCTCAACATCCTAATATTGTCAACTTTTTGGACTCGTATCTCGTCAAGAATACTGAACTTTGGGTGGTAATGGAATACATGGAGGGAGGCGCGCTCACTGACATCATAGAAAACAACCCGCTAGCAGAAGACCAAATTTCGAGGATATGCTTAGAGGTGAACGCATCCATGTTTGCCTGACCAGTCAGTCTCATCATGGCTGCCTTTAGACGTGCAAAGGGTTGTGCCACCTGCATAGCCAATCGATCATTCACCGTGATATCAAGTCTGACAACGTTCTCTTGGATGCTGAAGGCAGCGTCAAGATCAGTGCGTGCCGTTCAACCTCGCTCGGCCCCGCTCTGACCACTCCTTAGCTGACTTTGGTTTTTGTGCCAAACTGACTGACCAGAAGTCGAAGCGAGCGACGATGGTGGGGACGCCTTACTGGATGGCACCCGAGGTTGTCAAGCAGAAGGAATATGGTGCCAAAGTCGACATTTGGTCGCTCGGCATCATGGCGATCGAGATGATCGAGAACGAACCACCGTATTTGGACGAAGAGCCGCTCAAGGCGTTGTACCTGATCGCGACCAACGGGACGCCGACGTTGAAGAAACCAGAAATCCTGAGCAAGGAGCTCAAGAGTTTCTTGAGCGTGTGTCTCTGCGTCGACGTCCGAAGTCGGGCCAACTCGAGCGAGCTTCTGGAGGTCGGTCGTCTGTTTCACACGTGTGCATCTGCGCATGCTCACATGCGCCGTGTCTTAGCACGATTTTATGCAAAAGGCCTGTGCACCGTCTAGTCTGGCGCCGTTGCTGCAGTTCAAGAAGAAACAGCAGGCCCCGTCGTCATGAACAAACCGAGACGTCTGGTCGCTCATGGATGCTATCGGAGTCTGGCCTTGTGTCTTAACCCCGTTCTTTTTCTGTTCCCGTTCTTTTTCTTTTCTTGCATACGTACTGATCCCCGTCCCCTCGCGTCCCCCTTTTCTCTTGTCTTCTCTCTTGCCCCGCTTCCGTGCTGGTCGACCTGATGATGACGATGACGTAATTTCTGTGACCTCTCTGTTGTACATGTCCGTTCTACCGCCGTTGGATTGGGCCCCACGTGTTCATACCTGCCTCCCTTGTGTGTATTTTACCCCGGACGGCCACCCGCGCATGGCCCCCGTCGACGTGCGTTGGCGAAGAAAAAGCGAGCGTCTTAATAATGCCGAAGCTGTAACGCCCGTGCTCGGACGTTACCAGAAGGAGATCGGTGATCAGTAGTGGAGACCGACAGGATGCCAGTGGAGCTGAGGGTGCCATTGACTTATCACATGCATCATAGAGACGGTATATAGGGTGCTGCTCTGTCCTGTACTGTATTCCCTTTTTCTTTCCCTTCAAACGATGTACGTTTAGCATGTTCTGTCCTTGTCCGAGTGTCCTGCCTGCAAGGCAGTTCCACCTTTTTTTGAACGTCATAACAAACGTACCACCATCTACCGTATCACCCAGCCGACTTCACTGACTCTGTACCGCTGTCTGCCGCTCCCCTGATAAGTGCCCCTTACCACCACGCTGTGCCTCACTGTTTGTCTACCACGCTGTCTTCCCGTATCACCCATTCGCAGGCCCGCAGCCAGCGAGCCAACCCCACCACCACCTCCACCACTTCTCGTGCTGCCCACCGGCTGTCCCTGTCCAGCACCTGTTCCTCTTCCCCTGAACTGCCCACCCAGCCCCACAACCCCAACATGACGGGCAAAGGCCGCTTCGAACAACCAGCCTCTGATAAAGCGCCAATCATCACGAGCGGCGACCTCACCCCAGAGGCCCTCTGCAGCTGGGAGATGGGCTGCAGGCCATACTTCAAGGTCAAAAAGATTCAGGCAGCTGACCAGGTCTCGATGGTTGCCTGGAACCTCCAGGACTCCCGCATCCAGGACTGGTACTCCAACGACGTGGATTGCCTCAATGCACTCTCCTTTGACGAGTTTCTCATGGAGGTCTGCACCACCTGGTTGCCCTCCAACTGGGACGCTATGCTTCGACAGCAGATGCTCAGCTCTGCTCAAGGCACCCGCCCCTTCTGTGATTGGGCAACAGATGTACAGACTCAGAATACCATCCTCCGTAACACCCCATCTCATCTCACAGAGAATGCATTGCGGTTCCACCTCGAAGCACACATGAACCTGATCCTACTCCACAAGTACTGTGCCACCGCTATCGCCAATGAACTTGTTTTGTGCAAATGGCTTGAGAAGGTGATTCTGCTTGATGAGGAACGGGCCCATGAACTGCAGTAACAACAACTCGTGATTGCAGCTGCCTTGAAGGACCGCTCCTTCCCCCGCTCGTCAGGCACTGGTCACTCCACTGGAGCGAACAGGGGTGGTGCGGCTGCGACTAGTTCTACCTGGCTGCCTGCTCTTACTGCTGATGAACGGAAGATCCTCATGGACAACAACGGCTGTAACAAGTGTCGCCACCTGTTCCAGGATCACTGCTCTGGCAACTGTCCATATGGCTTCCCTGCTGCGGATACTTATCAGCCTCTCTCCCAGGCAGACATTGCTCGTGTGAAGCCGAGGATTGCTGTGAAGTCCATTGCTGCCGTTTGTGTGGTGGATACCTCGCCCTCGGCAGCACTTGGTGATGGCCCCGATAGTGAAATTGAGTGCGTTGCCCCTCTTTTCGTTCCCCACCTAAGATGGGCTTGTCTTGTGGATGGCCCTTCTGCCCCCTCCCCCATCGCTGTGAATGCGCTGATTGACCATGGGTCTCCCCTAGTTCTGATTGATCAGACGCTTGTATCCTGACTTGGGTTGCGTGTCTGCTCATTGCGCACGCCTGTTTCCGTTTCTCTCGCTATTAATGGGGGGGAGGGTGGACATTCCCTTTTGCACAATTATGTTCACCTTACTTGTTCTTTGCCCAACTCCATTTTTCGTTCCAAAGCTGTTCAAGCTATCATTGCACCCAGTCTCTGTGCGCCCATTCTCTTGGGCGTGCCCTTCCTTTCTCACAACCAATTAATCATAGACCATGAACTTCGTACTTGCATTGCCAAAAGCCACAATTACAACCTGTTGAACCCAGCACCTCCATTGCCCCCACCGAAGCCAGCCAACTTCGATCTACCCATTTTATACCGGCTCAAAAAGGCTGTCATTGCTGAGCTGAATCTTGTTTTGCCTGAACTTAAACAAATTGTTGACGAATCCTGTGATCCAGTCTGCCAACCAGACCTTGTGGCTACTCTTCATGCCTGTATTGCCAACCTGGTGGTGCATGAGCATGCCCTTGCCGACCTGGCACAACGCGATATCCGAGTCAAGGAAGAGTATGTTGATCGATTCCCTGCAGACATCCCACACACCATGTCACTGCCCGATGACATCCTTTTTCATATCAAACTTAAAGATGCTAACAAACTAATCTGTTCCTGATCCTATGACTGCCCTCAGAAATACCATGTGGCCTGGAAAATTCTTCTTGACCAACACCTCGCAGCTGGCCATATACGGCTGTCGTCTAGCCCACATTCCTCCCCCGCATTTATCATCCCCAAAGCTGACCCCACTGTCCTGCCTCGCTGGGTCAACGACTACCGCCAACTAAATGCGAACACCGTACCGGACAATCACCCCTTGCCCCGCATTGATGAAATCCTGCAGGATTGTGCCAAGGGTAAAGTGTTTGGCAAAATTGACATGACCAACTCGTTTTTCCAGAGTCGTGTTCATCCCGATGATGTCCACCTCACCGCCGCGCTAACTCTGTTTGGTCTCTATGAATGGCTTGTCATGCCCATGGGAGTGCGTAATGCTCCTGCGTTCCACCAGCGATGCATGGTGGCTGCCCTACATCACCTGATTGGAAAGATCTATCACGTGTACCTCGACGATATCATCATCTGGTCTCAAACTGTTGATGAACACGAAGTGAATGTCCGTCTTGTCCTTGATGCCCTGCGTGCAGCCACACTCTTCTGTTCTCCCAAAAAGACATCCCTCTTCTGTCATGAACTTGACTTCCTTGGCTGACGCATCTCTGCGCGTGGTATTGAACCTGACCCTAAGAAGATTGCTCGCATCCTTGCCTGGCCCACACTCCGCTCTGCAAGTGATGTCCGTTCCTTCCTTGGCCTTGCCCATTTCCTCATAAACCACGTTCCCCAAATGGTGGAGCATGCCAGGATCCTCACACCTCTTACTGGCACAGATGCGGAGAAACACTTCCCCCGTTGGTCTGACGAACATGCACTCGCCTTCCAAGCCCTGAAAGTGCTGCTTGTCAGCCCACACTGCCTTACCACCATTGACCATGACCACCTGGGCGACAACCAGATTTTTTTCACATGTGATGCATCTGATCACCGCACTGGCGCCATCCTCAGCTGGGGGAAATCCTGGGAGACAGCTTGCCCAGTGGCCTTCAACTCGTGGCAACTGTGCGATGCCAAACTCAACTATCCAGTACATGAAAAGGAACTCCTTGCCATCATCAAGGCTCTCAAAAAATGGCGCATCGAGCTTCTTGGTGCCCCAGTACAGATATACACTGACCACCGCACCCTTGAAAACTTCCAAACACAGTGTGACCTGTCATGTCGACAGGCTCGCTGGTCTGAATACCTCAGCCAGTTTGACCTCACCATCCACTACATCCCTGGGGCCCAGAACATTGTGGCTGATGCGCTTAGCCAAGTGCGTTTTCTGCCTGCACCAGATGATGTCCATGTCAGAACCCACAAAAGTGCTCGGACTGTGGTTAGCCCTGGCAATCGAGAGTGATAATTGACTATCCGAAAGTGGGGAATATACACGAATACTACTCTACTTATATACGGTATGGGGTCAAGGGTATACGCTGGGTAAAGGGGAATGAGTCAGGTAGGGCATAGGGTGGATGAGTAAAGGGTACAGATGCCCTGGGCTGTGGGTATCACGATCTAGATAGATCGGAATAAGTAATCGAGAAATGGAGATCTTACATCACCCCCTCTTCACGGTTGTCATCCCGGCAACGGAAACTCGAAGCATGAGTCGGGAAAACAGTTATAGTGGGTGCGGAATTCGCGGAACTCCGGAGTGGCGAGGATTCCCATAGGCAGAGGAAGTGGTTCGCTGCGACAGATAGGGCACGAGCACGCCTTGGGTGACTCCATAGCTCTGAGTCGCATCTTCGGTGTCGGTTGTGCTGCCGTGGGGTGTGAGCGGTGGAACTTCTGTACCTCTGTGTCTAACCCCTTGAGTTTATCGGCGCGAACCCAAGTGTCTTCTTCCCGGGGCTGCCCTTCTTCATGGACGAGGTACTCTGTGTTCCCTCGGTGTTCTTGGCTATCCCGAACCGTCTTCTTTGGTTCTTCAAACCATGTAGCCAATGGCGGGAGCGTGATGGTTAGGGGTCCCTCGTCTGACTTGTACGGTTTGAGTAGCGACTCATGAAACACCAGGTGGACTCCCTTCCAGTCCGATCCTAGTTCCAGGCGGTATGCCGCTAGTCCGACCTTGGCTTTGACCTGGAATGGCCCGTAGTACTTGTAGTCTAGTTTCTTCGTTGGCCTGTCGGACCGGAGGTGTGTTGCGTCTAGTAGCACCAGGTCCTTGGGCTTGTACTCGGGTCGTTCGGTGGTCTTCCGGTCGTAAAACCGCTTCATCGCCTCTGACGCCCCTTTTAGCGCCATTTCCACCTCCCTACGTACTTCCTTCATTGTCCCCAGATACTCCGAGACCGCTTCATTGTGCAAATCCTTCCTAGAATCGGGCAAGGGAGTGGGCTGTCTTCCATAGTTGAGCATGAATGGGGATGCATTGGTAGCCGAGCTCGTTCTGGAATTGATTGTGAACTCTGCTAGGGATAGCCAGTCGGCCCAGTCGTTCTGCTGGTTGTTGGTGTAGATCCGCAGATAGACTTCGATCTCCCTGTTCATCCACTCGGTTTGTCCATCCGTTTGGGGATGATACGCTGTAGAAGGATTCCCAGAAATGTGCAACCTTTCATACAGCTCCTTCATGAACTGCAAGACGAATTGTGGTCCTCGATCGGAGATTACCTTCGTTGGGACTCTGTGGAGCTTGAAGACTTGGTCCATGAAAATCATGGCTACTCCCTTTGACGTGATCGCCGTTGTTATTGGGAATATCCTGACCATCTTGGTGAACCGGTCTACCACTACCAGAATGGCGTCTTTGTCTTTGGACTGCAGTAGCAGCCCGATTATATCCAAGCTTATGTGGCTCCAGGGGGCTTCGGGGATGCTATGCGGTTGCAATGGCATGTTTTTTGCGGTAGTTGACACCTTCGCTTTTTGGCACTGGTCGCATTTCCAGATGTAGTTTTCGGTGTCGCGACGTATTGAGGGCCAAAAGTACCGATCCATAATAAGATCTTTCGTCCACTTTGCTCCCAGGTGTCCCACCATAGGATGATTGTGACAGGTGGCCAAGATTCTTTCCCTTAGCTCCTTGTCGTTAGGCACATATAGGAGGTTCCTCCACATGACGATCCCGTCTTCTTCTTTCCAATCTGAGTTTTCTTGTTTAAGACCTTCCTTCGCGAATCGTTCTCTTTTGAATTGCAGCTTTGTGATTCGCTCCTTGATCTTGATGTGGTTTAAGAACTCAGTTGAAATTCTCTGTACAAAGACGTCTTGCGGCAGGAGGATTTGAGCTTTGTTATCGTCCACCCCCTCTGCAAAGTCTGGCCTCTGGGACAGAGGGTCCGCAGGATTAGTTTTGCCAGGACGATGTTGGATGGTGAAATTGTACTCTTGTAGCTCCTGCTGCCAGCGTGCTTGTCGGCGGGAAAGATCCTGAGGCTTTTTAAAGCACTCTAGGTTCTTGTGGTCTGTCCATACCTCGAAGGGGTGAGTTGCGCCTACTAGGTAATGGCGCCATTGCTTGAGTGCCCACATGATTGTGAGCATCTCTAGGTCACCAGCGTGATAGTTTCACTCGGCTTCCATTAGTCCCCTCGAGATGTAGGCGATCGGATGCCACACATCGTCTTGTTTTTGGGAGAGAATTCCCCCAATGCCTACACCGCTTCTGTCTGTCTCGATCTTGAAGGGATTGTTGTCCGTTGGCATCCAAAGAGCTGGGGATCTGGTAAGGGTCTCCTTAAGGTGTTGGAAGCTCTCCTGACATGCGTCCATTCACTCGAACTCCTTCTTGACCGATGTCAGCACATTGAGCGGTTTCGCAACTTTGGCAAAGTCCTGCATGAATCTGCGATAGAAATTAAGGAAGCCGAGAAAAGCTCGAACTTCTTTTTGCGACTTCGGGACTGGCCAATCTAAGATCGCTTTGACTTTAAGTGGGTCCATAGCGATTGTGTTGTTAGCGACAATCAATCCCAGGTATTTGACTTCCTCTTTTTCGAAATCGCATTTTTCGTGCTCGAGCCATAGCTTATTGTCCTGAAGGATCTTCAAGACTTCTCGAACAACTTCCCGATGATGTGCGATTGTGGCCGTAAAGATCATGATGTCATCCATATAGACGACAACGTGACCTTGGTCGATTAACAGCCGCAATAGGTGGTTCATCATGGTCTGGAAAGTGGCGGGCGAATTGGTGAGTCCGAAGAACATCACCAGTGGTTCGAACATCCCGTGATTCGTCTTGAACGCTGCCTTGTGCTCGTCGCCTTCCGCGATCCGAATATTATTGTACCCCCACCATATGTCGAGCTTGGTATAGTATTTGCTTCCTTTTAGCTTGTCTACCAGCTCTCCGATTAATGGTAGGGGATATCGGTTTTTTATCGTGATCGTGTTCAGCTTTCGGTAATCCTGAACCGGTCATAGTCGTCCATCTTTCTTCTTTACAAAGAAGAATGGTGATGCGATGTGCGACTTGGATGGTTGAATACAGCCTGATTTCAGGTTTTCTTCTAAGAAGGCGTCTAGTTCGGCTTGCTCTCCGGGGGCTAACGGATAGGTTTTTCCGTCAATAACGTGATCCCCTTTGATCAAGTCAATCATATGGTCCCAAGGTCGTCGAGGGGGGAGTTCGTTGAAGGACTCCTTTGCGAATACATCCTCAAAGTTGTGGTATGCCTCGGGTACCGCCTCCTTAAAAGTTTTTTTATCCTTTTTAACGTGCGTGGCAGCAGCTATTTCTGTGGCTACGTTTCGTAGTTGCCAATAGTCTTTGAGGTGGACGCGATAGGTTTGTTCCTCATCGTCATCCGGATCTGGAGCTAGGTTTGGCATATGGTCGTCTTGGCACTTAAATTTAATGGTATGTTTTGTCCAGTCGATAGCTGGGTTGTGTGCCTGTAGCCAATCTAGTCCGAGGTACACCTCATTCGTTGACAGTCCTACGACCGCCAACATGATTATTTCGGTGTGCCCCAGAATATCCATTTCCATTTTGACGAATTTGGAGATTCCACCAGAGTTGTTCATAGTTCCGTCGGCATTGTATACCAGGATTGTCCTTGGCAAGGGTATAGTTTCGATCCCTTGCTTGACTATGAACTCCTTGTTGATGGATGAACCTGTGCATCCTGAATCAATGAGGGCATTGACCTTGAAGGCACGTTTGTTGCTGGCTGTGATCGTAGCTGGAACTTCGAATGAGTGTCCCCGCTTTGACTGCTTATGTCTCGGCTTCTGTTGTAATTCAAGCAAACAAATTTGTGCCTCCTCTAAGGTCATACTGCGAATGGCTTGAACGAGTTCCACCCCCACTTCAGTGGTTCACGTCCCATGAACGAAGGAACGCAAATGCATGAGGGATCGGTCATCATCGCCCCTATCGCAACCCTCCTTGATCCATCAAGTCGACCAAGGGTCTACCGTCGCACAGGGAGTTACCCTACCAGATTGGGGGTGAGAACTCTTGATCGGATGAGGACTTGGGTCCCCAGAGCCTCTGTTCTCCCAGATTTGCCGTGATGGCATCCCCACCCCACTTGACGATCCGTCAGATACTCGCTCTGGGGAGCGCTGAGTGCTATGACCCGGCGATGCCTCCTCACGTTTCAGCAGACATACCTTTTGGTCAGTCGACCCGAACCCTGCTTTTCCTCATTCGGTTGTGGAGAGGTCGTCCACTTGCACCGGCGTCGCCATAGAGATTTTCTCCAGTATTAGTTGGGCGATTTTGTCTCCTTGCTTGATGGAGACGGTGACATCGCTATGGTTCAGCAAAATCACCTTTATTTCGCCTTGGTAGTCGCCGTTGATTACCCCTGCATTGACGCCTAGTTTTGCTTTGACAGCTAGCCCACTCCGGGGTGCCACTCGGCCGTAGTATCCCTTTGGTATCGCCATCTTTACTCCTGTGTCGATGATGGCTTGTCCGCGAAAGGGAACTTGTGTGTCGTGAATGGAATAGAGGTCCATTCCAGCTGCCTCTTTTGAGCCTTGCTCTGGGAGCTTGGCTTTTTCGTTTGTCAGTACCACCGGTACCAATTCGTTTTCTGAGTCCTTCGATTCCTGAACAGCAAGGACAGAGAATCTATTCGAGGTACTAATACATTTTGTACTAGCAGAGCTCGGAGCAGCCGTCGGACTCATGCCGACTGCTCGTTTCCAAAACCCGCCGGCGCGATTGCCTGAATGCGTGCCGTTACGTCCTCATCTTCTCCTACATCAAGCTTTTGTCCATTGAAGAATATTTGTCAGCGACACGGAGGGAACTTGGGCATGTGGTCTTTGCACGGCCATGGCTTCTGGCATTTGGCACACAGACCCTTTCTTCTAGCCTCCCCTATATCCATTGGAGCACCAGCTCCAGTAAACATCCCAACCACGTTAGGGTGCATGGTGGAGGCAGCGTTGCTCATCGAAGCCGCGACTGCTGCAGCTGTGCCCGAATTCTGCTGTCCCAGCAGAACTGTTCCCTGAGATCGTCGATTGCCCCCACTCGTCAAAGGCTGGGGAGCAGCCTTCCTGTCCTGTCGGAGCTGCTCCTTGATGATTCGGTCGGCGTCGATGAGTGCCGACTCCCAGAGGTTGAGGTCCTTGGTCTTAAGGATGTCCGGTCTGAAATTCTGGACGTACTTGACCACGTTCCTCCACACCCCGGCCTTGACAATATTGAGGATAAAGGAGGTGTTAGTGGGTACGACCTCCATCTTGACCTCGTGGAGAAGGTGGCAGAGTCGGATGAAGAAGTCCTCAATGGACCCCGACCCCTGCTTGAGGTTTTCCAGCTCCGTCTCCTTCTCAGCGACGTAGTTGGGTGGCAGAAAGGATTGCTCCATCTGCTCTTTGAATTGCCTCCAGGATAGAAGGCGAAGTTGCGAGGGCTGAGAAGCCCAGTACGTTGCGAACTGACCGGCCGCATTGTTACCCCTCATATACGAGAGGGCCATCAGGATCTTCTGATAGTTCGTCGGCTCCTGTGGGAAGCCATCGATGTAGAACTGGAGGGACCTGAACCACTCCATGAATTTGTGCCGTTCTCCGGCGTAGTTCTCGGGCTTAGCAGCAATGGACTTGCCGATGCCACCCTGTTGTCCGAGGTTAACTCGGGGTTGGGCCATACCCAGTGAGGGCAGAGGGCGAGCAGACCAGGGGCAGTGGGCCTGAGGCGCCTGGACCGGTGCGGGTTCAGCGTAGTAGATTGTGTTCGGTGGCAGTCCCACAACGTCCATGCTGAACTTTGTGTAGTTGTGTCACCACTCGTTATAGAGCCACGACTGCGCCTCGTTGGTAGGTCTGAGGCCGACCTGTCGCCAGAGAGGGTCGATCCTCTGGTCAAATTCCTTGTAGTTTGCCCTGATGACGGGGGCGGACTGGGGCTGAGCCGGAATAGCTTGTTGAGTTGAGCCTGATCCAGCTCTGGAGGGGGCGACGGAGTCAGGAAGAGGTACCTGTGCCTCGGCGAATGATGGGCGAACACCAAGGGCACAAAGTTGCTGCTCGACGACGGAGACATCGAGCAGGGCGGAAGACATGATGAATAGAGGAGTGTATGGTAGTCGGAGCGAAGGGCCCGACGTTCAGGTCGCAAAGGAGGAATGGTGGTAGCTACGAGTCGCTAACTCGCGGTAGGCTCGCGCACAGCAGCAGAGCAACAAGGGAAATATAAGTGACAAGCGCTCAGCAGCTACAAGTCACAGATCTTGACATCCACATCAGTAATTTAGGGTGGATCTAATTTCGTCTAATTTGCCGCTAATTCAATCTTATTAATCTTATGGCAGACCGTGAGACTAATGAGATCCCTGAGACGAATAAGACAGTTAGCAACCATTCTGG
>JBBPKK010001131.1:0-11801 GCA_038089215.1 Tylopilus vinaceipallidus | reverse complement strand
ATATACAGTCCACATGTACCTAGAACGACATCCGAATAGATCCCCAGTTCACCTCTTTCTTCGTCATCTCATGTCTCGATCCTCGTCGTCCCTCACCATCCTTCGATCCCCGACATCCCTCGTAATCGTCCCTCGCAAACCGCCTCGATCGCCACCACCTCATCACCTACCAACACACCTGGCTTTCCCTTCCCCTTAGAACTCGCCATTCCCGGTCTGACACAAGTCAGCCATCTACATCATTGGAGCCCACTGTGAGGGGAAGGTTTGATTTAAGCCACCCCTCCTATTCATTCATCATTCTGCCCCAAAAGCACTTACCCCATTCTAACGCTACAGTACCCCCCTTGACGATCAAGCGAAGATTGCTGATTGGACCGTCCGTAACGACCTGATTATCAGCACGGCGTGCAACAGCTGCCACCCTTGACATGATCATATCCGAATTGACACCGGATCAAGTTGGGCCGCTGCTCCCTGGTTCCTTTACAGACAGCTCACCGCTATCCACCAGTACACCTGCAGACCCGTCCAACCCTCCTTTTACCCTCCGACCAGCTGAATTCTCTCCGCCCGCCTCAACTTCGTCCCATTTGTCCATACCACCTCCAAACCGTCCAACTGTCTCGACTCCCTTTGTCCCTGCACCTTCCTCACCTCCAGCAATCGTAATTGTTCCACCTCTCCACCCCATCACTCCCTCCTCAACAATGTTCCATCCCATCAAAGGCGTAGCCACCATGCCAGCTCCTACATCCACCAAAGCTCCGACGTTTAATGGTGAAACATCTGAGCTCTTTGAGTTCTTTGAGTACTTTGAGGATCTCGCTGATTCCTGTGCCCTTTTGGACGCAGAGAAGTGCAAAATCCTCGTATGATATGTTGATAAAGCCACCAAATAATTCTGGGTAATGCTGGAAGGATACGAGAAGCAGGTGTACAAGGATTTCAAAGACAGTATCCTTGCTCAATATCCTGGTGTGGCTAAGGGCGTTAGGTACATGCACAGAGATCTGGAGCTCATTGTTACAGCACCCACAAATGACAACATATCTACAGAGACTGAGCTATTGCAGTATTACAGGAAGTTCCGCCCAATTTCCATTTGGCTCACTGCGAACAAGAAGATCTCTGACCATGAGCATAACTGCTACTTCTGGCAAGGGCTGCCGGCTGCTGTGCGCCGTGCCATTGACCGACGGCTGGAGATTCAGAATACCAGTTATTCTCGTGATGAGCCACCTGACTACGATGGGGTCCTCAAGGCCAGCCACTTTGTGCTCTCTGATGATGCTTTTGATGCTGACTTAAATGACCCAATTGCGGCGCGCCTCCGGACCCTGCACAAGGGACAGGCTCCTGGAGTGGAGAAGCATAGCATGATGGGTGGTCGATTGTGCTCTCATCTTGATTCTGATGACTCTGACACTGAGGAGTCGTCACGGAAGAATGCCCCCCATGATGTGTGCACAAAGAGGGTTGCGTTTGACACTGGTAATCCTTCTAAGAACCCAATGGATGAGGTGGAGGATCTTGCACGCAAACTACATGGCCTTGACATCGCAGACATCACTTACTCGGCCCTCTACACCCGCCTGGTCTGTCTCGCACCTGCTGCTGCAAATGCCTGGGCTGCACCATCCACACGACAGACCATGGGTTACCAGCCGGCCACCCCTGTACCTCCTGCGCTTTCCACATCTGCGCCTATTCTGGTTCCTTCGCACCTCAGTCGGCCATCATCAATGGTTGGTGTGCCTCCAGGTCTCCTGTCCAATACAAATCCAGCTTGCTATGGTTGTGGTGCACCTGGGGTACAATTGTGAGACCACAACTGCCTTGATGATTATGTGCAACAACAACTGATTGCTCAAATGGAGGGTGGGCATTTCTTTCCTGATGGGACATTCATCCGCAGACACCATGGCACAGGGCTCCTCATTGATACAATCGCAGAGTATTACCAGTGGCACAAATCTGATTCTGCCCATTCCCGAGTTCTGCCGAGCATGTTTCAGCGTGAGGCCCCTTCCCATGTTCCCCCTCCCTTGACTGATGTTTCACCAGCTCCTGCTGCACTTGCCTTCACCAACCTCCTCTTGACCTCAGAGTCTGATGCAGGGATGTTTCTATTTGACTGTGTGCCTGTTGCTGAAAACCATGCAGTCATCATTGACCAAGTTGATGGGTCATCTTCGGATGCTTTGGCTGTTCAGACTCGCTCCCAGACTCATCGTTCGACCGCTAAGCCTCTCTCTGAGTCCTTTTCCACAGTTCCACCTCAGGTACCTGCTGAGCTGCCTGCCTCTTTGACCCTGGCTCTTTGCAAGCCAGCTTACACATATGAGTCAAAGGCTGCACTCCCTGCTGCTGCTAAACAGATTCAGCAGGCCATTCTCTTGACCACCCTTCCTGGTATTTCGATTGCAGATCTTCTCGCAATCAGTCCTGAGCTGCGCAAAGAGATGGTCAAGTACTCCAAGACCAATCGGATCCCCATCACAGCCTCTACACTTTCTGTCAGTCAAGTTGTTGCACCTCCACTACAGATTGAGCACTCGACCCCTCTGCATGAGCTGCAGGTCACACTCAATGGGACTCAGCAGGAGATGGGCCTCTTGGATGAAGGTTCTGAGATTGTGGTCATTCAGGAGGATGCCTGGCACTCGCTTGGTGTGTCAATCAATGACCACATGACTATGACAATGCAAACTGCTGGAGGGGACTCACATCCTATGTGAGGGGTTGTCAAGATGCTGGAAATTGATGTACAGGGAATCAAGACTTGGGCCCATGCATATGTTGTCCCTAAGGCACCCTTCCGTTTGCTGCTGGGACATCCCTGGCAATGTCTGGTCTGGCTTGAGAAGCATGAGACTGAAGACAATGTCTACCTTACAATTCATAACCCCCTTGATCCTTCTGAGCATTGCATAGTCACCACGTCCCAGCACCCTCCCCCACTTCAGCGCCACCCCAGCTCATTCTTCTCTGGTGTCCTTTCTCCCAGTCCCCCAGTAGCCTCTTTATCTGCTACATCGCTTGCTGATTTTCAGCTCCGACAGACATTTGACTATGATCCTGTCTGACATGTCCTCACTTATAAGAAGGTTGCCAATCGGGTTAAGCCAGTTGCTACCACAATGCCCCAGCATGCTCGGATTGTTCGTAGGTTTCCAGAGGACCCCCTTCTTTCACTTTCTCCGCTCTCTCTGCACCCTCCTGACTTCCTTCCTGGCTGCCATCTCACACAGAGTCGACTGGATGACCTTGGTGTGTTCCAGAATGGTTTTCTTTGGCCAGAGGAGCAGAAGCTGGTTGCTCAGGTTCTCCTTGCTAATGAGCTGGGTCTCGCATGGGATGAGTCTGAAAAGGGTCGGTTCTGTGATGACTATTTCCCGCCTGTTGTGATCCCTACGATTGAGCACACACCATGGGTCCACCGCCAGCCCCCCATTCTGCCAGGGATTCGTGATGAGGTTATCAGTCTTATCAAGTCGAAGATTGCTTCAGGTGTCTATGAGCCATCAAACAGTTCTTATCAGTCAAAGTGGTTCTGTGTTGCAAAGAAGAATGGTTCTATATGAATTGTGCATGACCTCCAGCCCCTCAATGCAGTCACTGTCAAGGATGTGGCTACTGTTCCTTATGTTGACCTGTTTGCCGAGCAGGCTGCGGGGCGTTCCATTTATACCATGATGGACCTGTTTGTTGGTTTCGATCACTGTGCTCTGGCAGAGGAGTCCCATGATGTAACTATGTTCCAGACACCTCTCAGGACATTCTGCCTCATGTCTCTGCCGATGGGATGGACTGACTCCCCTGCCGTCTTCCAGAATGATGTGACATTTATTCTGCAGGCTGAGATTGACATTGCCCCCAACTTTCAGGATGATACTGTCGTTTTGGGCCCACATACTCAATATGAACTTCCCAGCGGGTCTTTTTGCTACCATTTCTGAGAATGCGGGTATTCGTTGTTTTGTCTGGGAGCATTGTGTTGATCTCCACCATGTCCTTCACCGGCTCACTCATGTGGGTGCCACAGTCTCCACCAAGAAGCTCTTTCCCTGTCAGAATTGTGTCATGGTTGTTGGTCAGACGTGTAGCTATGATGGCCACAGCCCTGATGATTCAAAGGTTGCTAAAATAAGGAACTGGCCTAGTCCCTGTCTGACTCACACTGAGGTTCGTGGCTTCCTGGGCACTACAGGCACTGTGCGCATGTGGATCAAGGACTATTCCTGGGTCGCCAGACCACTTGTTCAGCTCACCCGCGATGCCGTTCCTTTCTTTTGGTCTGGCGAGGCCCAGCGTGCCATGGATGCCCTCAAGGCTGCTGTCATCTCTTGTCCCGTGATTCAGCCTATTGACTATCCCTCTGGTCGGCCTGTTACGCTCACTGTTGACTCATCTCACATTGCCATTGGCTACATTCTGTCGCAGGATGACAAGGATGGGCAGCGTTGTCCTTCCCATTTTGGTTCAATCACCTGGAGTGACCGTGAGTCATGATACTCACAGGCCAAGCTCGAACTTTATGGTCTCTTCTGGGCGCTTCATTCTGTCAAGGTTTGGATTATTGGCGTCAAGGATTTTACTGTCGAGGTGGATGCAAAGTATATTAGGGGCATGATCAACAACCCTGACATTCAGCCCAATGCCGCCATGAATCGTTGGATTGCTGGCATCCTTACCTTTGACTTCAAGCTTAAGCATGTTTTGGCTGCTTCACACCAGGGGCCAGATGGATTGTCTAGGAGGTGGTCGGGAGAGGATGAGGATAGGGTTGAGAACGAGGGAGAAGCACAGGTGGAGGACTGGATTGACAAGGTTCTGGGATGCGCAGTTTGGCTTTCGGGAGGGGTTGATGACGGGCGGTACAGATTTCAAGCCCCTGGGGAGGGAAGAGCCTTCATGCTCTCCACTGTGGTCAGCAAAGTGGACAAGCTCACACTCCCTTCAAATGATCATACTGTTCAACGTGACTGCTGTAAAACGTAGATCTGTGCTGCTCTTGTAGCAGGCAGACTGCAGATAGGTGAAGGGGATGTGAATGGTTCATCCCCAGAGAGACCAGAGAGGCCGTACAGGTAGAAGAGTGCTAGGTCTTATGGCCCAAGGTGGTAGATGGGTGCCCAACTGGTTTCAGGTGAAGCAGTGGGTCTTCTGGGTCATAAGGAGCATAAATGACCAACGGAATGGTCAAGAATGGCGGTAACGGCAGCGGAAACGGTCCAGCGGATGTAAACAGGCAGCGGACAAGATGCGGAAAACTTTCTTGTGTATGTAAGCAACAGTGCTTTATAGTCCGGGCATTCCCAGGACTGTACAAACACTGTAAAGTAGTTTCCAATGTAGAAAAGGTGTCTTCCGACCGAAAACAAGGTGTTCCGAGTGAAAATCAAACATTCCGACCTCTTCCAACATGTTTCGGAAGGCAGAAAGACACCAGTACCATCAGAAGAATGATGAAATGGAAGAAACATAGAAGTAAACTCACCCAAGGACAGAACAGTTGGATGGGATGACACGGAAGGCTGATTCTAGGAGTTCTTCCAACCGGAAGACAGCGGAAGCAGCGTGGGAAAGTGGTGGGCATCGCAGGAAAGCAGTGGAAGAGTCATCGGAAGACCACCAAAGACTGTAGCTCCATGCGGAAACATCTGGTGAGCATTGCATAGGGCATAAAAGGGGATTTCAAACGTAGGGAAACTTGGTTTCCTACACCGCGACCTACTCCATATCAAGGCATACCTGTCCGCCATGACCATTCCTAACGACATGGCTGATTTGCTCCGCATTCCATTCATCAAATGAGCATCAATGTACTTCATCAAAGGTAATCGGCTTTGGCGCAAGAACTCGGAGGGACACCACCAACTTGTCTTGTTTGGCCACGACCGTGCACAGATCCTGGTTGACACTCATGACAAACTAGGCCACAAGGGAGTCTATGCTACTCGCCGGGCAATCGCAGACCGCTTCTGGTGGCCAAGCCTCAGTGACGACATTGCCTGGTATATCAAGACTTGCCATCAGTGCCAGATATGGTCAGTCGAGAAGGTTGTTATACCCCCTACAGTCGCTGCACCCGCTCCACTCTTTCAGAAGGTGTATATCGACTCTATGCACATGCTGATGGCTCAAGGTTATTCGTACATTGTGCAGGCGCATTGTTCACTCACAGGTTGGCCAGAATGGCGGAAGCTCAAGGTCGAGACGGGTTGAACAATTGGTGCGTTTATCTTTGATGAAATCCTCTGTCGATGGGGTGGACTTGAGGAGATCGTGACAGACAATGGCACACCTTTCATCGCTGCACTGGATTGGCTCGCTGCCAAGTATCACATTTGGCACATACGCATCTCCCCCTACAATTCACAAGCCAATGGCATCGTTGAACGCTCTCACCACACCATCCGTGACTCCCTTGTCAAGGCATGCGACAGCAACATCACACAGTGGCCTCATCATGCAGCATATGTCTTCTGGGCTGATTGCGTAACAACTCGCAAGGCGACAGGTCACTCCCCATACTACATGGCGCATGGTACAGAGCCACTCCTCCCCTTCGACATCCTGGAAGCCACTTTCCTTGCGCCAACCATCACCAAAAGGCTTACCATGCCCGACCTGCTCACCCATCGTGCTCGGCAGCTTGCCAAACGGGACAACGACCTCAAGGACATGCACAAACAGATCTTGCAAAGCCACTTCGCTTCCGTTGCCAAGTTCAGGAAGCAGGTTGCCCATGCTATTTGCAACTACTCGTTCACCCCGGGCTCACTCATTCTCATTCTTAACAAGAAGGTTGAAGCTGCCTCAAACGCCAAGTGCCGCCCGCATTACTTCGGACCCATGGTTGTCGTGTCATGGACCTGCAATGGTGCCTATCGCCTCGCCGAAGTTGATGGCACCATCTCGAAACTTCACTTTGCCGCCTTCTGCCTTATTCCGTATCACTCACGCCCCTCGAAGACCATGCCAGTTACCCAGTTCGTCGATCCCCAGGATGTCCCAGACAGGGACTAGGTTATCTGGTCAGTAGGTGATCAGGGATGATCACATTTAGAGACCCTGGCAGATGTAGGGAATGTACTCGCCATGCATCCGGACCAGCATGATACTTTGTATCCTTAGCTCCTTGTTTCGCACAATATGACTTTCTGTCACTTAGATCCTTTCCTGCTTTCTTCTGAGCCACACAACAGCTCTTTATTCCACCACATATATATACAGTCCACATGTACCTAGAACGACATCCGAATAGATCCCCAGTTCACCTCTTTCTTCGTCGTCTCACATCTTGATCCTTGTCGTCACTCGTCATCCTTTGATCCCCAACATCCCTTGTAATTGTCCCTCACAAACCACCTCGATCGCCACCACCTCGTCACCTACCAACACACCTGGCTTTCCCTTCCCCTTAGAACTCGCCATTCCCGGTCTGACACAAGTCAGCCATCTACACTGCTTACCATCTGAACCATCCCATCCATTTCCACCATCACTGTTGCCATTCTTGACCATCCCATTGGTCTATCATGCTCTTTAAAACCCAGCTGGTCCTGCATTCCACCTGGGAGTGTCTGGACCTGCCATTTCACAACCAACTGCACTCAGGACAGTAAGCCCCAGCTCCTCTGACTGTATCCCTCTTCCTGCTCTCTCTGGGGATGAACCCATCGCATCCCCTTCACCCTGTCTGCAGTCCACCTGCTACAAGAGCAGCTTGGATTATCATTCTTCACCAGACACTCCTGGGTGGAATGTAGGACTGGCCAGGTCATAAAGAGTGTGATAGACCAATGGGATGATTGAGAACAGTGACAGCGACAGCAGAAATGGATGGGACAGTTCAGATGGTAAGTGGAAAGATGCAGAAAGATTTATTTCAAAGTCAGAATGACAATACTTTATAGTCCCAGGCATACCCAAGACTCTACCAATACTGTAAAGTAGTTTCCATGGAAAAAAAGTACATACTGACCAAAAATAAGTGGTTCTGTCAGACAGGATGGTGCCGATAGGGATGGAAAGTCATAAAAATGGACAGAAAATGTAAAACAACCTACCCACAGACTGACAGGACGGACAGGACATGGCAGACAGCAATAACAGGATGATTCCAATAGTGATTTGAGATAGAAAGTGGTGGAAATGGCACAGGAAAGTGGCAGCCATCATGGGAAGGTGATGGAATGAGTGTGGGAAGTGTCCACACATATCAAAAACCTGATGAAAAGTGTTATGAAGGCAGAATGGCATGGCATGTAAGGATTCAATTGTATGGAACAGCCATTCTCTACACTGCCTCTCCTCCGAATCATCTCCGACATCCTCTGACCTCACACCATTCTAGATTTATTGGACATACCTCAGAGTCACCTCCAATATGCGGCCCATCTCAGACTGTATTAGATAAGCTTCCCCTTTCATTCCTCCATTCTATAAGGTCCTTAGTAACTAGGTTCCTCTGGACCTTTCTCCCCTCCATTCCAGTTCCACATGGTCTGTTGTGATTCATAATGTACCATATGGTCTCTTCATTCTATTCCACATGTTTTCCATTCTATTCCATACCTCCATACCTGACCCTGAACATATATAAGTTGTACCTACTTCTGTACTCTGTCCTCAGTATGAATATCGACTAAGTTTTCCTCCTCTTATCTGAACTCCTCTCTCTCTCTCTCTCTCTCTCTCTCTCTCTAAATACTAGGACATGGGATTATACAACAGCACAACACATAAGTCCTGCACCAATGTCCTAACCCCTCTGTCCCTGTACCTCCATCAGATCTCCAATCTACCTCTGTCCCCACCTCTCCTCTTTCACCCCCAAAGCCTTGGACCTCCATTGGATTCACCCTTGGAGAACAAGGACTTGACAGATGGGTTCATCCCCAGAGAGAGTGAGGAGAGGGATACAGTTGGAGAGACTGGGGCTTACTGTCCCAAGTGCAGTAGGTCAAGAAATGGTGGGTCTGGACACTCCCAGGTGGAATGCAGGACTGGCCAGGTTGTAAAGAGCATGATAGACCAATGGAATGGTTGAGAATGGCAACAGCAATGGCAAAAATGAATGGAGCAGTTCAGATGGGAAGTGGAAAGATGTATTGTGTATGTAATAGATAGCCCTTTATAGTCCAGGCACACCTGAGACTGTACAAACAAAGAAAACATGAAAGCAGTGAAATGTACATAGGATCCAGGTGGGTCTGGTATAGGTCCAGTGAGACCAGTGAGTGCAGTCCAGTCCAGGTGTACAAGTACAAAGTGATAATGAATATAAATGAATGTAGAACAATATGAAAACTCACCTGCAAGATGGGACAGACAGATGGACACAAGGGACAATGGTGGTGGACATGGTTTGCAAGGATCCAGTATGTGCAGTAGGTCTGGTAGCATGGGAAATTGGGTCTGGTGGGTCTGGATTGAGTGCACATGAATGTGGTAGTCCAGACTGCCTGTAGGATGTTCTAGAGAGTGGGGAAAATACCAGTTTTCTACTGTAGGGAAGCATGGCTCCCTACAACAGTCCAAGATTGGCCACATGTTGGAGGTGGCTCTGAGGCATGTCTGATGGATCTAGTATGGTGTGATGTTGGAGGATGTTGGAGATGGTTCAGAGGAGAGGCAATGAGGTTGGAAGGGATGGATATGACACTTGTCCTCTTGACCAATTGTGATTTGCAACCAGTGCAGGATGGTCTGGAGGGTGACACTGGAGAGCAGTGGTACATGCAGCCAGGAGCTTACTTGGTGTTCTCATTTGTTCATGTGAAGTCAGTCAGCTGTTGCAAGTTTCAAGCACAAGGAGGCATTACACATGTGATGACAAATTTGCAAGATTTGCTCTCAGTGGCAGACACCACTCCATGACAGCCTTCCAGGCTTAACTGGGATAGCCCAGGTGCTTGAACATGTGCCAGCATCATCAGCACTGTCCATGTTCCTATTGCTGGTCCTCACCTGGCAAGGTGTCATCAATTCATCAACATTGTTGTTATCATCTCATTGTGTCAGCAAATGATGGTACTCTGCATGGTCACCTCATGAATGTGCCATCATGGAATGGCCACCAGCATCACCTTTGTCTGCTATATGTGTTGGCCTGCATAGGTCATGTGCATGCCACCACTGCCATCAACATCATGGGCAGCATGTCACCAACATTGTCATCAAGTGCCATGTGCAGGGCATCACCATGCCCACAAATCACACATAACATCAGCTATCACCATCATTTGAATCATCATGCTGCAGAATGAACCATGTTGTCCTTTTTGTTAGCATGATAGTTTTGGTCACCCAAACACCATTACTGCTACCATCACTGAACTTGTATGAGGTGAGCACCTGCAGTGGAACTACACAACTGAGAATATTTACCAGCCAGGCCCTGATGACATAAGCAGCAGAGGTACATATTCACGGCTAATTTATGCATCGGCCCGATTCAACCCCAAACTCACGTTTCCATTACCGTAACATAAACCGATATGTCCCAGCAAAAGGAGACCGGTACTCTTGTCGTCGTCGTGTTGAAAGCTCAGCATCTCCATCAGCCCTCGTTTTACAAACAAGATCCCTACGCTCAAGTATCCCTCTCTGGTTTGAAGAGGCGAACTAAAGTCGATCCGAAGGGCGGCCAGCACCCTGTCTGGGATGACGAGCTCCGATTTCCGGTCCTCACCGAAGCAGGGAAAGATAGAGTGAACAGGATCCTCGAAATCTCGTGTTACAAGGATGAACAACGAGGGGAGGACGTGCTTCTCGGAAACGGGACTGTGGATATCGAAGAAACGCTCAAGACCGGCGAGTTCGACGGTAATGCAATCCATGTTTGACTCAGATGACTCGTCGCGGTTGACGAAGACTTGGACTGTGCTGGTTTTCTTAGACTGGGTCCAACTAGAGACTTCAACGGGTGCTAGGGGAGAAGTTTATCTAGAAATGACTTTCTATGCGAATTCTCCGCCGCCCTTGTCCCGTCGTCCTTCAAAACTTAACCCATCTGATCGACTTACACGGCCTGGTGCATATTTCATGCAAGGTCGACAGTTGACTCCAGCGTCAACTTCGCTGCCGACTGCATCCCTGCAGTCCGGGGGTTCCGCTGTTGCAGAGGAAAGAAAGCCAAGTCAACTGCCCGCTAGCGTAAACCAGATGCCGTCGTCATTGATTCCTGCATATGGTTCCCAGAACCAGGCATCCAGACAACCACTGCACAAAGGAAGTGCTGCATCCTCAGTCCCTGCAAAACACAGGGATGGCTCACTTCCCCCTCCTCCGATCGACAAGGAGGACCCAGGTGGAGGTCCTCGGAAGAATCTGGAACTGCCTTCCGCTCTTCACCCCGGGGGACGCAGCGGTCCAAAGCCCTTGCCACCACAGGATTGGAACAGCGTGATGAACACCAGTCATCAGCCTTTTGAAATGCTTCCTGACCTCCCCCACGGAAGGACTTGGAGCGATACATTAGGCCTACACGGAGAATTTCCATCAATCTCCCAATCACAGGTTCCGGCACAACCAAATACTCCTGAGGTGACATCTATGATAGGGCCAAGGATCGGATTGAAGCCGTCTATTATTGTAGAGGAACCTGTGGAAGACCATCCTCCTCTAGCATTGCCGGCCGCACTTGTGTCTCCACAGGGTCATCAGGAGCATATCTCCGGAGTTTACGATCCTTCGTTTTACGGACCTCCGGGTCAGGCCTACGTGCAGCCAAGCTCGCACGCTTATATGCCCGCTCTAACCCAAGCTCACTCACCACCATTCTCTCC
>JBBPKK010001130.1:0-11802 GCA_038089215.1 Tylopilus vinaceipallidus | reverse complement strand
TTCCCAAGGGATTCAAAGGTTCAAGGAGAAGTCTAAAGCTTTCAGGTCTTACAACTAACTCTGTCTGGGCTGGAACCAGATGTTCCAACAGCTTCTGGGGTTGCTAGGACAGTTTACAGTCTTCCAACGGGTTTGGAAGAGACAGTGGTGACGTGCAAGATGACGCAAGGTAAGAAAGAGAGAGAAAACGGTTGGGAACGAGTATCGGACTCGTGCTCATGGTGGATGTACAGAGAAAAGGTAGATCAATCTCCTTGTATGTACAGGGCACATGTTATAACACAATACTAGTGTTTACGACACTACCGTAAGTGGGTAAGAATATGTCCAAATACTATAAGGTAGTTCTGACAGTGGCCATAGCCTTCCGACACAAGGTATGGGGTGTACCAAGAGGAAAAACAAGTCTTCCAATGGCAGAAGAAAAAGTATTGTGTGTGGAAAAGCAAGGTAATGAAATGTGGACAGATAGGAAGGTAAATAAAATCAAAGAGACACTCACTGGCAGATCTAGGGACTTGGGCAGGTGGACAGAAACAAGGACTGTCTTCATTGGCATCGGAAGACATTGGCTGACAGTGGAAGAACTGTGTGGAAGTGCAGAAGGTGTCAAGGACAGACAGAAGAGTGAGCAAGTACACTGAGCATCATTGGGATGTGCAGCAAGAGGTGGCCCAGCAGTATTTTAGCATCAGGAAACAACGGTTTCCTACATCTGCAGGGGACTTAGAAACTGACTGTCCCCAGTCAGACTCTGCCTTGTCATTATGTAAGCAGTAGCATGCATCCACAAATGCAGCATGTGACCAACGCGACTTCTTTGTCAACCACTACAATCTCCTCTCTCTCTCATGGCAAACACCATTGGCACAACCAGTGATGACAACCTCGCCACCTTCCTCTTTGACAACGACGACGACACCTCACCAGCCCCAGACCCTAAGGTGGAAGCAGTGGCAGCCTACAAGGAAGCCCTGGTGGCAGCTCTGGCTACTGCCAAGTGCCATCCTGACAACACTGAAGCATTTGTGAAGGAGCAGGGCGACTGGTTGAAAGAGTGGGGCCCCCGACTGGTGTGTACCCGCTTTATGGCCTATCCAGACAGTGCTAATCATCTTTCAAACAACCTTGCCATCCGCAGGAATGTGGCTTGGGAGCTTGGTGCCCCCATCGAGCTGACGTCAGCTGAGTGGGAAGAGCTGAAGACTGCCACTCAGATGGCACATGTGTGGGGACAACGGGAGAAGCAGAGAGCAGTGGAAAGTGTGGTGGCTGCTGCAGCTTTGATAAATGCTGTGGGCAAGGCGATCCTGGCTGACAAAACAGATGCCAGTTCCGCTCAGGTGGACAATGCGCCAGGGGAACTGAGGATGGCTGTGACTAGCCAGGAGGCAGAAGAAGCAGGAGCACCTATGACAAGCAGAGCTGAAGAAGGGTGGAGCAAGACCCATGTGAGCACCGAGTTTTGGGTAGAGGTGCAGCCAAGGGTGAAGGTTACTAAGGTACATGACTCACCTTTGCTTCAAAAACACAACTGACTCGATTACAGCATGCTCGAGAGGCGGAAGATGCAGAAGTCAAAGGTGAGAACAACAAGAAGGCCAGCAAGCCAGCTCCCATGAAGGCATCTTGGAGGAAGGGTGACAATGTACAACACAGCACACTGTGCACCACCTGCTGGTGTGTGCAAGTGCCATGCAAGGGGCTGGTCAGAAGAAGTTGTTGGCTCTGCCAATGCCACAAGGGCCAGTGTGAAAAGGCTTCTGCAACTGGCAAAGGGGCCACCAAAAAGAATGGTGAGTGCAGCAGCTCCCTAAATTACTAATGCTGACCGGCAATGGCTCAAGCACCACGCACACCTCCTCCTGAGCACAAGGTCGTCAAGGTCAGTGACTCAGACATCGAGATGGAGTCCCCACAGCCAAAGAAAGTACCAAAGGGGAAGGCACAAGTGACTGAGGTGGGGCTGTCCAAGAAGGCTGCACAGCCCATGTCAGAAGAATGGTTGGGCCACTGGGAGGACTGCTTCCGCCACCTAGAGACAGCAATGTGGACAGCCATGACGTCCAACAAGGCTCAAGAGGTGATGCTGGCGCAAGTGGTGAGAGAGCTGGCCAACCTCAAGAACAAGGTGTTCTATATCCATGACGCCAAGTAGATAGCATCTTGCGTTCCAATGCCTATTGTGTCCCATCTGAGTCCAATGTCCCTGCGAGTCCGATCCACCAGTGGCTGTGAAGATAGAAAATGGTTAACTAAGTCAAAAGATATGCCAATATAAAGGGAGAGTCTCATGTTGCCTGATCTCTTTCCTGCTGTCCACAATCTTCTGATACCGTTCGGCTGACAGTAGTTGTATACTAAACAAACAGGTGTGATGCCAGGCACACGGAAGAAGTCTGAATTAGTGTGCAGAAGTGCCGGTGTAACAAGCAGAAGCTTGGGAGAATCGAAGGTGGTATAGTGATAGATGGTATGTGTGTCTTGTTGTTTTGTTTTGCTTTTGGTGTATATTCAGAATGGAATAGAGGTGATTAAGTCAGGGGGATGTTTTTAAATGATCGGATGTGGATGGAACCACCAGACAAAACCCAGGATGAAACTTATGATATGAATGAGATGCTGGCTGAAGCCTGGGGTGAAACAGAGGCACCGGCCAAAGCCCAGGATAAAATGATATTGTACAGTGACAGTTTGTGTGGTATCAGGGTTCAATTTGCATTGGATGAATCATCTTCCGAGTGCGATTCTTCATTGGCCGCTTCTTCTGCTTCTTCTGCTTCTGAATTGCCCATTTCTTCATTGACAAATGGTGTCACTGGCATTGAAATGCAGGATCGTGCGTGATAGGGTACTACATGAAAGGCAGAAAACCAGAGCTTTGAGATGGAGCTGTCCAACTTGGCCAATACATATGAGCCTCTGGTGGAGTGGTGAACTACCACCATCAGCCCAAGGTAATGTGGCTTCATCTTCCAATTCAGCTCTTTCTCAACCTTGGAATTCCGAATGAGTACTAGACTTCTGGATGAGAAATCATAGTCTTTGATTCAGTTCCTGTATGTGGCCTCGAACTGAGCAGCCCATTTGAAGCGTGTGCACAGGACTCATTCTCAGATAGCTTCCAGGTCTTCCTGCCACTTCTGCAATTGTTGGGCGTGCCATCCTATTAAGTTGGAAGTCAGAAGAATGTCAGCTTCCGAGAGGGGAACAAGAAATGTTGCTTCAGAAAGATCGAAAGGGAAAAGCGGCTCTATGCTGTGAACCATGAAATAAGGAGAAAGGCCGGTGGCCTTAGAAATGGTTACCCTCTCAGCCCAAAACACAGAGGGTACTGTGCAATGCCAGGGCGCCTCCTCTGGGGTGCTTTTCATGATGGCCTCCTGGACATCAAAATGCTGCCGCTCGACAATGCCATTGGCTTGAGAGTTGTATGGACTTATGTGAATATGCCAGACATGGTACTGGGCGGTGAGAATATCCAATGCCTGAATGAAAGCCGAGCCATTATCAGTGATGAGCTCAGCCACAGGGCCCCAACGGCAAAGAATATCTTCAAAGATGAAGGAGGTGATGCCAGAGGTGTTTTCTGACCACAGCATACACCATTCAGGGTAGCTGGTCAAAGTGCAGCAGGCATGAAGAACATACTGATACCCACCGGAACACAGCATCAACATTGTGTTGATGTGTACCTTCCAGAACAAACCACCAACCATCAGGACCATTGGCAGAAGATGCATCTGACAGGTCTGACTTGTGACACATGCGGATATACCACTTGACATCGTCAACAAGCATCAGCCACCAAAGACAGAGGAGGAGGTGGGTCCGGACAGTGAAGACACCCTTGTGTCTGAGGCTATTGTGGGCCTCCCGAATGAGTCTGTATCGCTTCTCTTCTGTGACGACTAATTGATGGTTCCCATGCGGTCTGCGCTGCCACAGCCAGCTGTTTAGAATAAAGAAATGGTGGGTGGAAGAGATAAGTGCTGCATATTTGGCATCAGAAAGATCAGAAGGCCGTGTTAAATCCTGTAGGAATGAGTGGATTAGTGCAATATGTGCTTCCTTGGCTTTCGCCTTGGATGAACATGGTATATCCAGAGTCTCAGAAATGGAAGGAAAGTCCTTATCAAGCTCTGAGAACAAAACTGCCACAGGGCGAAAGGAAGAAGAAGTTCTAGGTATCACTGGGAAGCCAGGGTAAACACATTCCGGCAGGGAAATTCAGATGATGGAAGCAGAAGAGAGTGAAAGTGACCCCAAGTATGGAAAGAGCGGTGCAAAAGGTAATGAGATGCAATCATTCAAAATTACGACCCTGAAGGAATAGGCATTGTCAAGCCAATCATCAAAATTGGTGTCCTCCAGTGGATCTTTATCTGACGGCGGGTGACGAGAAAATCCGTCGGGACCTGTATGATGATCAGCTGCAACATGAACTAAACAGAATTGAAATAGTAAAATGCCAGCGATCCACCAGTTTATGGTTGCATTAGGCTGCAAGTCGGGATTATTGATCATCCCTTTGACATATTTCATGTCCATTTCTACCATCAGGTTTGGAAGGCCAAAAATGAATGTGCAAACGGCATGAAGTGCTTGGAAAAGACCAAAAAGTTCAAGCTTTGCCTGTGAATACTGGCTCTCAACTTCCATCAACAAAATGGAGCCAAACTGGTTTGGATACCATTTACCATCCTCACTGACCTGCAATAAGATATATCTGATGGCTATCACGGAAGTGTAGACCGCCAGGATGACCTCCCGCTCACTTGCATAATCAAGCCGGCGGAGTGCAAGGGACTTAATGATCTTGTCCTTCAGACGATTCATCATGTCCAGATGGGCTTCACCCCACTCAAATGGAACACCCTTCTGCGTCAGATTGACTAACGGATGGGCTATCTTTGCAAAATCGTGGATAAAAATGCATACCACACTGCATGTTCTGAGGAAACTGCGAACTTCCATGAGGTTCCGACAAACTGGCCAATTGCGGATCTTTTGGATCTGGTCCTCATGCAGCACCCATCCATCCATGGTACATTTGTGGCCGACGATGGTGGCATCCAGTGCAGCCAGAATGAACTTCTTGGCAGAAACAGTGATGCCTACATTCTGGAAGTGCTGTAAAATCCAGTTTACGACAGTGAGATGCTCCCAGATGAACTGCCGGATGCCACTATTGCTGGGAATGGTTTCATATGAGCCATTGGCATGTTGATACCATGTTTCAACTGTCTTGACTGGAATGTCATTGATGAACGGCAATGTGTGATGTGGAATTTCGTCTTGCAGGATGAAGCACATGTCCCCCTGGTAGATCTGTACTGCATTAGTATATCCCATCAGAACAGTAGTCAGCCAGTAGGGCCCAAGTGGTGTCATGAAAGATGTGAGGTCCCGGGATTTAACATGAAGTGGCCGCTGGTCATATCTGGCGAATAGGTCCATCATAGAATATACTGTGTAGCTGCCAAAGGATTCTGCCAAATGTTCAACTAGCAGTGGGATGGAAGCATCCCGGATGGTCATGGCATTAAGCGGCTGTAGATCATGAACTAGCCAAAGGCTCTTGCCATCCTTTTTGAGGATGCAAAACCATTGGGACCGGTAGGAAGCAATGGATGGCTCATAGACCCCCAACACAATGCAATCCTTGATGATTTGCAGGGCGCCATCATAGATGGCCAGCAGGATAGGGATGTTGTGCAGCACCCATGGTGTGTGCAGCACTGTCAGGATTTTCACTGGCAGAAAATACCGTTCGTCAAACTGGCCATGTTCTGTTGGTACCCAAGCAAAAGCGTCTTCATGTATGTGGACGAGCCAGCACACAAGCTTTAGCTCTTCAGGCCACAACCAGTTTGCTGGGTCAAGATCTAGAGTGTCAGCACATTCTTGCATAAAGTGAGTACCTGGTGCAAAGTCAGGCGGAAGAATCGGAAGGGGAGGCAAATTTGCCAAAGGATTCTCAGGAAGAGTATGGTGTACTCGGAACTCCTCTGTTAGAGGGGCTGGTACAGTGTGGACCTTCTTGCTAACTGGTTTGTAAGCAAGAGAGTGTGATCAGGTATCAAAGTAAAGGATATCAGAAAGAGCGGAACACACTGCCAGCATAAGAGCAGAGCGAGTAGAAGAGAGATACATAATTGTACAAGGCTGAACGGGGTGGATGCCCTGTGAAAAGTGCCCACACATGAGAGGCAGAAGAAATATCAGAAGAATCAGAAGGGAAACAAGCAGAGAGGTTAAAAACAGAAGGAATAATGGTATCTCCCCAACCACGTGGCGGATCATCAATCTTCAAAAACCCATTTCAATGATGCTGTGATGGTTAGAACATGCCACACCCCAATGGCATTTTGGGCAGCCTTCTGACCATGGGTGGGTCAGAAGCATGTACTGCTTCCCAGTATTCAGGTCACATAACTCTAGTTCCTGTGAACTGTCAGGTGAGTCTCAGCTCCAGGCACTCATGACACAGAGGAATGGCCTTCTGAGTAGAATCTCGAAGTTAGCATGTTCCACTACTTGAACCTGTACCTGTAGTGGGCCTGATCCAAAGTCCAATATGAGATTTTCAATGACTCTGAGTGTGCTATCTGAAGTCGTGTTAGCGGAGGACATCATCATGCAGTGATTGGATCGGATGGGGACACTGAGGCTCTCCCAAATCCACTTCGGCATGGCTATGATTTCCGAACCAGAATCTAAAATGCATGTAAGTGATCAGTTAGTAGACCCAATGCAGGCCTCTACACAACAAAGCGGAAGGTGGTGGTGAGCAACAATCAGCCCATCATCATTTCAAATGACCTGGTCACCGAATTCCCAGTCCACCACACCTGGATCCTGGCCAGATAGCTCATTGACCTGCACAACATTAGTAGGGGCAGGAGAGGAAGTAGAGACCTGTTTCGTTGCCGTCAATTCCTGAAAGTGCTTCCGAACATTGGGGCTAACAGCTATGAGATCCTTGATCGGTACTGATACCGGCATGCCCAGTACATTATCCAGAACCCGGTGTGGCACAGTCTTGTCCTCTAATGGAAATGTGTAGCAGTACTGGCTGCTTGGAGCGAATGTGGGTGGATAAGGTACTGCTGGTGTGGCAGAAGATGAGGCAGGGGAGGTGGAAGAGGTGGAAGAGGAAGTAGATTGGGTGTGGCCATGGGGCTTAGAAGAACCTGCAGCCCCTGAGCTGATGGCCTAATGTATTTCTGGTGACTCAATTTCTTCTGATACAGAGGCAGCACATGGGTTAGGCAGGGGTGGCATTTTTGGTACCACTACCCCATCAAACCAGACATGTTTTCCTTTGGCCGAAGTGCTCCCCAATCCCTTGTTCATTTGAAAATTGGCCCACGCCTGAGCCAAGAATGGTTGGAATTCCAGGTCAGATATATCACAAGAAGATGAATAGTTCACGGTTGCATGAAATGCTGATGGATCAATGTCGAGCACTGCATCTGTGTCTGCAACTTCGTATTGCTTCGCCTTACAGCTTGCACTATGTCGTACCTAGCATAACAGGTTGTCCAGTAGGGCCAGAAGGTGACATGCATCAGCTAAAGGGTGGGTTGGCCGGAACCGTTGGGGAAGGAAAGTTAGGTGTTAGGAATGTCATGGGTGCAGAGCCAGCCAGCACTGGCCCTGTCAAAAGAAACCTAGCCTCCTTGACCACATCCATCATGGGGTATGGCTTGTTTGGGTGTATGTCGGACTTGACAATAGCCAACTGGGCCCACAATCTCTGTTCTACATCTGGCAGGAACCCATACATGAAGGCAACATTCTTTTCTTGTTCTGATATCTTGTCGTTCGTTTTCAAATGGCTGGCAACTGGAAGGAATGCCCAATGATACTCCCCAAAATCATCTTGGTTACACATGGGCTTGGTTCAAAATTCCTGTATGATGAGCTGCAGGTCACTGACACAAAATCTATTAGCACCATCACAACCCAGATACAATTCCTTGACCGCCTTCACAAAGGCATCCCAGTTGCCACCTGTGGCTTCCAGAAGGGAACTCCAAAGGTCGGCTTCTGCCAGTTCTGCATACTGGATTGCAGCCTTGATGTGTCCTTGGGGGTCCAGTCCCATGGCAGCACCTAAATATTCAATCTCATCAAAGAAATGTGGAAGGGAATGACTTTTCCCATCAAACTTCGGCGTGCTGGAAGCACCTCGGAGCAGCATCTGGAATGCTTGAGCATTTGACATTTTTTCAATGTTTGGGAGTGGAAGGAGATGGATACGAGTAGAAAGGTTCCAAGAAGCTGTGGAAAAGGTGTTGGAAGATGAAATGGAAGATGTTTGACTGTGCAAAGTGGGAGAATCTGAGAGTCGAGACCAAAGGGAGGGAGACTCCTGTTCCCAGGAGCTTTCCTGTAAAGTGAGTTCTTCAGAGCCTTCCAAATTCTGCACTTCATGTTCAAGGTTTCCAAGCGATACCAGGGGTGTTAGGGTTCCAAACAGTGGGCTAGCAAATGGTGACGGAAGTGGAGTCAACGGTGACCGAGGCAAGTATTCAGGTGGGGTAGACTGTGGTAGTACTGGTGTAAGGATTGGTGATGTCAGATATGAGGTCCCTGGGGATGTAACACAATCCGGTGTCATAACGTTGATAGTACCCTCAGAAGTATGACTATATATAGCAAGATCTGCAATCTCAGGAGCGTGGAAGCTGTGCAAGTGTGTCATATCATCAGGGATGGGACTAAGATTCTCCTCGGTAGTTACTTGGGGGGAGATGGAGCCTTCATCCTGGGTCAAGGGGTGGCTTCTAGTCCTTCTAGAATGTTCAGTTCTGGCTAGGTAGAAGAAATCAGAATCGGTGGATAAATTGAGATTACAGAAGCTGTTAAGGAGTTCTTCAGCTTCTTGACAGTGTGAAGTTTGCCTGAGCATCCTCCTTCTCAATTCTGTTGAATCCCTCATGGTGGGCTCCAGTTGTAAAATGTAGAACCTGTCTGGATAGACAGGGGAATCAGTAGAAAAGGGGAATGGTGCGATATGCTCTTCCCAAGGGATTCAAAGGTTCGAGGAGAAGTCTAAAGCTTTCAGGTCTTACAACTAACTTTGTCCAGGCTGGAACCGGATGTTCTGACAGCTTCCAGGGTTGCTAGGACAGTTTACAGTCTTCCGACAGGTTTGGAAGAGACAGTGGTGATGTGCAGGATGACACAAGGTAAGAAAGAGAGAGAAAACAGTCAGGGACGAGTATCGGACTTGCGCTCGTGGTGGATGTACAGAGAAAAGGTAGATCAATCTCCTTGTACATACAGGGCACATGTTATAATGCAATACTAGTGTTTATGACACTACTGTAAGTGGGTAAGAATACATCCAAATACTATAAGGTAGTTCTGACAGCAGCCGTAGCCTTCTGACACAAGGTATGGGGTGTACTGAGAGGAAAAACAAGTCTTCCGATGGCAGAAGAAAAAGTATTGTGCATGGAAAAGCAAGGTAATGGAATGTGGATGGATAGGAAGGTAAATAAAATCAAAGAGACACTCACTGGCAGATCTAGGGACTCGGGCAGGTGGACAGAAACAAGGACTGTCTTCATCGGCATCGGAAGACATTGGCCAACAGTGGAAGAACTGTGCAGAAGTGCGAAAGGCATCGAGGATGGATGGAAGAGTGAGTGAGTACACTGAGCATCATTGGGATGTGCAGCAAGAGGTGGCCCAGTGGTATTTCAGCATCAGGAAACAACAGTTTCCTACACTGTCCTCCAGTTGATCATTGGGTTGATTCACTTCAACCAAGAGAGGCCTAGAATGGCTTTCTCTTTTCCCAGGTTGGTCACAAAAAACATCTGTGTATGGTGGGAGGATTTGGACAGGGATACTTTTAGGGTGGTTACAAAGCAAATGGTTCCATCAGAGTTTTTGGTTCCATTGACATTGTGAGTGATGATTGGTTGGGGGAGGCAAGTGAGAGGGAGGTGATTTCGGTGGACTTGCTCCCAGGATATGAAACACCCAGTAGCTCCACTGTTGATGAGGGCATGGAGATTGACTTTAGCTTTGCTCCCACATTGCAAACGAATAGGTAGACACATAGATGATTTGTTTGTGTAAGTAGTGTACATGGGAGCAACATACTGGGAAGAAAATGTCAATTTCTTTTCTTCCCAAGCTAAAAACCCAAAGTGGAGGTGGTAGGTGCTTCCTCCTCTTCCTTGTAATCATCGTTGTGGCAGATACAAAGGTTCCTCAGGATGAGGTTGTGAGATACTCCTTTTGCTCTAAGGGAGTTGACATAGGCAAAGATGGAATGGTCTGGGTTTCTGACTGGATTGGGGATTGGGGCAGGGGTCATTTCTGTGGTCCTGACTTGTACAGGTTGACTGGGGTTTCTGGGGGGTCTGGGAGGTATAGCTCCAGCACAATGGTTGGACGATCTACAGCCCTTTTGCTTGCACTGGAAGCAACGTCCCTCTTGGATCAGACGGGCTTTGTCAGTAGGGGTTAACTGGACATAGTTGATGTCCATGGCCATGGGATCTCTTTCTTTCTGGGGGTGAGGGGCCGAAGAAGGGGAGGAGCAGTGAAGCCCTTGAGCTGTTGCTAGTTGGGAGTGGAACTGCTTAGCTTTCTCAATCCGTTCTTTCAAGGTATTAGGGACCTTTTCCATCCCATAGATGAGAAGGTTAAGGCGTCGGTTGATTCCTTTTGAAAAGAGGCAACAGAGTTCAGTTTTGTCAGTGATCTTGGCTTTGGAAGCCAGGTTAATGAAATCTGTGATGTACTGTTGGAAGCTGTCATCGCTTCCAATTCTTTTCAGATCTTTTTGTTCTAGTCATTCCAACTGCTCCCTAGCAGTTGTAATGATGTCAAAAGGGAAGAAAGTAGAGGTAAAGTTGGCGACAAGTATGTCAAAAGTCTTTTCGGCAGAGGGAATGGTATTGTCAGACATTTTGTCCAACCATGACTCAGAAAATTGAATTCCTTGTCCTTTGCTCATGTGATTCAAGGTGGTGAGAACCTTGGTGCTGTCATCAGGGTAGAGGGCAGCATGGATGGAAAAGTAGGCTTTCATAGCCTTGATCCAGTGAGTGGCTTCCTTGGGGATCCAGAAAAGTCATCAGGGAGACCAGCTTTAAGTTCCAAAGGCATATTGGCAGGCTGGATGGTGTTGATGTGAATGGGTGGTGGTGAAGGGGAGGGACTGGCTGGGCTACTTCCTTCACTAGACTGGGATGGTGGTGGGGGCTGGCTGGTAAGCTAAAGCACACAGGCAAGATGTTCCGTATTCAAGAATGACTCTGCTGGGGCTGGTACTGCCTGCAGTTGTTGTATTGGTTCATAGGTAACTCCCCTATCGACAGGTGGGAGGTTTGGGTGATATCTGGGGTCTGCAGGAGGAGCAGCTGTTACGATTTGCCCTATTCTGCCAGTATCATGACAATGGACTTAGACATATTTTGCTTTACAAGCACGTGACCGTGAGACTTACATAGCACATGACTAGTTCACGTGATGACCAGCTACGGAGGGATCCGAGCTGTCCAGTTGTCAGGCACGCATGTGGTAGGGGCTAGACCCTTATCTGCCTCGTGTATTTAATTACCGCACCTTGTGGCGCTTATCTCTGATCGCCATGCCTCATGGCACTAACGCCGCACCTCATGGTGCTCTAGACCGCCTCATGAAGGCACAGTCTCCCACGAGACGTCATTATGATATCATTCTCTCTCACGTTATGTCATACCTATGTAGATACGCACGGACCAGTAGTCAATAGCTACAAACATGCTGTATGGTATATATACTCCAATA
>JBBPKK010001129.1:0-11805 GCA_038089215.1 Tylopilus vinaceipallidus | reverse complement strand
ACTGTTCTAGCCAAAGTGTGAGCAATGCCATGGATGTTGACAATGGAGTGGACTACAAGGAGATGGTGAAGAAAATTTTAGCAGTGACCCCCAGTGCTATCAAGATCTTTGTCAATATGAAAGATGTTGAAAAGCTTCCCTATGATAACTCAGGGGATGACTCCAGTGATATGTCTGACACAAATAGTGACACTGGCAAGATATGAATTATTTGAAGTTTTTGTGCTCTAAAGTTTACAACATATAAAGAAAAACATATGTGGCACCTCCAACTTGGATATGCAACTTGCACAGTGGTGGATCAAGCTACAAAAGCATACATTGGGCCAATGGGAGCACTCCCATTGACACCTGCAATGATCCTTGGTTGGTGTTGTGCTCTCATATGTTTTTTTTTTTTTTTCAGATTTGAACATCTTCTGACAAGTGCCTAGGAAGAAGAACAGGCTACATTACAGGTTCTGCCTAATCTTGAGTTGTTCAACATGGCAAACAAGGCACCATTCTTACATCCTGCCCAGAAAACAAGTGCACAATTTTCAGCCTCACCAAGCATTGATGTCAACTCTTTGATGTCTGTCCTTTTGCTCCAGACGCTTACAAATTCAGGTCTCTCCTTGGCATCACCCAGATCAGCCCCACTGCACACTGTGTCCACCGCAAATTTGTTGCCTACTCATGCAACACCAAAAAGGCAGAGTCCACCACATATTCCCTCACCAACCCAGCTGTCATGGTTTTTGCACTATGCAGAAGCTAACCTTGGCATTCAGAACACTAGAATATATGAATGGCAGCTTGAATCACAAGGTATAAGACCCAACATCCTTGCTGATATTGACGACAAGACTCTTGTGGGGATTGGTATCTCAACTGGCAATATTGTACAGCTCAAAAAAGGCAGTTTCACATGGTGGAGCAGCCCAGATGCAAAGTGCAAACACAGCAACACTGTGATGTCAGCACCTGGGGAAGGACCATCAAATGGAAGTGATGCAGACCTGTCAGTGTGAGATGATGGAACTGGACCAATTGACTTTGGAGACTTGAGGTATTGTGATTATTTGAATGTGCCCAAGCCCCCCACTATCAAGGACTATGATTTATACTACTATTGTGACATTCAGAAACAGTGGCTGCCTGTTCCAGATGGTTACTTTGTTGACAAGTTGGGCAAGTAGGCACAGTAGCTACCTATACTATGTTGTTTAGTCTTTGCCATTTTTCATACCAAGTCTAAGTATTCACTGATTGTACACAACACTGATGCATATTTCTACTTAGACTCTGATTGACATACAACATATAAAAGCCAAAATATTCTACATCATATAGCCTGATGACCTAAAAAATCCAGCTGCCTTCTCTGGTGTAATATTCTGACAAGTGTGAACAATTGCCATCTGGGACAAGTCACCTGAATAACAATGCAGGTATGATTTGATGGATGAAAAAGCTTGCTCGATTGGATTGTAATCAGGGGAATATGGTGGCAAGTAGAGAAGTTTGCACACTAGAAATGCATCAATAAGAATTTGTTATATCCAAAATAACATACAGTGCATGTCTTCAACAAGTTCATGAACATGCTCACTATGATGGATGTGGCAGTTGTCCATGATGATTATGCTATGTGGGCCTGGGTATGGGTTGGTAAATGGCATCTGTATCAAATGTAGATCAGAAGTAATGAATAAAAACAATGTTTACACACCACATGGTCCCTCAAAAATTGTACAGATCATTCCCTATCAATCAGGCCCTCAACTATGTTGTACATGATGATTCCATCAAGGGTGATTGCTGGAAGAATGGAGTACCACATACCATGGATGAAAGGTCACCTCACATGGCAGCATTGTCCCTGTAATGACCAACCCTGCAGATAAGTAGACATGTGCATATCCTTGGCTGTTTCATCAATAAACACAAGCATATTTGGGTCAGGTACCTCAGCTGTGATATGGTTCATGTACATTGCTTGTACTTCTTTGTTACATTCAGCAGCAGAGGCAGAAATTGTTTTGTGTGTGAACTGAAGGTGTTGGATGGTATGAAGAATGGTTGGAATTGTTGCATATTTGTGATGCTTGATGTAGAGCTTGTGCTGGATCTCATCAAGATAAATAGTATGGCAGTGTTGAACTACAGACTGTATAAAATGGACATCAGCCATGTTGAGAATTTGGCAGCGACCAATAACATGAGAGTAGGTGAAGGGATTGTACACGACACCATAAGTTCCATAGCACCCAAGTGTTGTGTATACAAGTGATTTTTTGACATCTAGAATGCTACAGATTTGCTTGACAGTGTAACCCTGACTATGGAGGGCTGGGATATGAGCTTTGAGGTCATTGGACAGTTGGTGGGGCATGGTGGGTTTGATGGATCAACTGAGCTTTTTTTTTCCCATACACAATTTTACTCAGATGTGTGTGGGGTCCTCACATAGCCACATGAATTTTGAAGTTGTGTTTTCCACATTGTTTTGAAATCAGCTGTAAAAACTCCTCATCTGTAACAGTCCATTGTGTAGATGTTGCTGCCTTTGAATCTCCTGTTTGACTGTTGTTGCTACTAGAATGCAGAGAATTATTTTGTCCATTTGTGGCCCTGTTCTTGCCCTTCTTGGAATAACTACACTGATGAGGGGATGTTTGACCAGACCATTTGGGTGCCATGATGAGTGGAAACTGACAGCAGGCTGTCTATTGCTCACTTGGATGTGCTGTGTTTCAATGCCACTCTTGGCATCTCAGCTCAGCCACAAATGAAAACCTGGCATGGGTGTGCCATCAAACAGGGCCTAACAGTGCAAAGAAGTTGACACTGTATTTCAGGAACCTCTGGGAGAAAGAATGCTTGTGCAAATTACAACTTGTTAACAAGATTAGACAAGTAAAACTTATAGTGAGCAACAAAACCATTGCAATGCCTAACCTCAATTTGTGTTATATTTTCTTCATCTGTTCTTCTTTCCTTTCTTTCCTCTCTGACTATTGTATGTACATCTGGTTCTCTTTGAGCTCATCCTCTTCACCCTCAAGGTCCTGTGGACCACCCTTATTGATATCATATGTCTATCTCTTTCTCTTTTTGTTCTTATCACTTGGCACCTTGGCTGTGCCCTTCCTTATCTACTGCCTCCATTTCTTATGGAACCTTCTGATGCTGCAGACACCATCCTGATGGTCCTTTTGTTTACAATGCTTTTCTGCAGCATCCCTCTTTTATTCTTCTGTGACATGCCCTGAACAAACTCCTGTGTATATAAACCATCAGATTAGCTAGTAGAAGTCATTAGCTAAATCTGCACAATAGCATGTAGTGTCTAGCATTCTTTGTGTGATTGGCCCACAATCCCTCTTAGTATTCCTTTTGAGGCAAACATCAATAGCTTTATGTTAGCGAGCAACTTGTGAACATGAAGATTTTGTATTGCTTTGCCTTACAGCTTGCACTATGTTGTATCTGGCATAACAAAATATTTAGCTCTTTCCATTGTTCTCCTGTCTAGGAAGTAACTACCCCCACCACCATTGCATCTCAGAGAAGTCAAGGCTCCCTGTCATTTGAATGATGGCCTCCTTGCCACATAGCCAGATCCTCCAGATCAGCAGCACCTCCTGCTGACCCCAGATACTGCCCTCACCTCCCACTTGTTGAAAGGGGAGTAACCTACAAACCAGTACAGCAACTGTGTGTGGTACCAGCCCTAGTAGAATCTTTCTTAACCACAGAATGCATAGCTTGTGTGCTTCAGCTTACCAGCCAGTCTCTGTTGCCTCCCCAGTCTAGCGAAGGCAGCAGCTCCACCAGCCCTTCCCTTTTCCCCCACCTATTCACATTGACACTCCCCAGCCCACTGATATGCCCTCAGAATTTAAAGCTGGTCTCCACAATGACTTTTCCAGATCCCCTGAGGAAGCCACTCATTGAATCAAGGCCATGAAGGCCTACTTCACCATCAATGCTGCCCTCTACCCTGATGACAGCACCAAGGTCCTCAGCACCTTGAATCATATGAGTAAGGGACAAGTTCAATTCTCCAAGTCATGGTTGGACAAGATGTCTGACACCACCATCCCCATCACAGAGAAAATGTTCAACAAACTCATTGAAGACTTCACTTCCACTTTTTTCCCCTTTGATATTATCACTTCTGCTAGGGAAAAGCTGGAATATCTTGGGCAAAAGAGAATCATAAGTGATGACAGCTTCCAACAGTATATCACCAACTTTGTTAACCTGGCTTCAAAAGCCAAGATGACTGACAAAACAGAACTTTGTTACCTCTTTTCCAAAGGAATTAACTACCACCTCAATCTCTTCATCTATGAAATGGAGAAAGTACCAAACACTCTGAAAGAACATATTGAAAAAGCCAACCAGTTCCACTCCCAGCTTGTAACTGCTCATGGACTTCACAACTCCTTCCCTCCTCTGCTTTGCACTCTCAGAAGGAGAGAGATCCCATGGCAATGGACATCAATTATGTTAAGTTATTTCCTACCAATAAAGTCTGTCTGATTCAAGAGTGACATTGCTTTAAAGCAAAAGGGGTGTAGATCTTCCAACCATCATGCTGGAGTTGCACCCCCCAGACCCCTCAGAAACCCTAGTTGACTTGCACAGATCACAACCACTGAAATTGGCCCAACCCCACCTACCAATCTGGTTAGAAATCTGGATAATTCCATTCATGCATACATTGCCTCTCTTAGAGCCAAGGGAGTACCCCATGACCTCATCTTGAGGAACCTCCAAATCTGCCATGATGATGACTACAAGGAAGAGGAGGAGACAACTGCCTCCACTTCAGGTTTTTAGGTCAGAAAGAAAAGAAGTTGATGATTTCTTCCCAGTACATTGCCCCCATGTATACTACAAACCTAAAAGAATCATCCATGCATCTACCAATCCTTTTGCAATGTGGGAGCAAAACCAAAGTTGACCTCCATGCTCTTATTGATAGTGGGGCCACCAGATGTTTCCTGTCTTGGGAACAAGTCTGCTGCAATCATCTCCCCCTCTCTCACCTCCCAAAACCAATCATCACTCACAATGTTGATGGAACCAAGAACTCTGACAGCACCATTCAATTTGTAACAACTCTCAAAGTGTCCCTCCCTAATGCCACCACCTGAAGCACAACCTATTACCAGCATAGTGTGGCTCAGGCTACTCTCACACAGGCTTATAATGAGTCAAGTAGTAGGGGGAATGCCACAAGGACTCAACTGGAGTCCTTGGATTGTCATATTCAAGTATATATACCATACAGCATGTTTGTACATATTGACTACATGGTCTGTGTGTATCTACACATTGCATACTATCTATGACATATCATGGAAAAAAGAAGTGCATATGGCATCTTGTGGGAGACTGTGCCTGACATAAAGCAGTCTAGAGCACCATGAGGCACAGTGATTAAATACATGAGGCAGATAATGGTCTGGCCCCTACCACATGCATGCCTGACATCAGACAGCTCAGATCCCTCTGCAGCCAGTCATCATGTGAACTAATCATGTGCTAAGTCTCACAGTCATGTGCTCATAAAGAAAAATAGTCTAAGTCCATCATGATCTATGCTCAAGGCAATGGGCCATAGGGCAAATTGTAACATTACCCCCCACCTAAGAATTGGATTCCAGATGATTCCAAATAGGATCACAGTCAGTAAATATGTTGTAAGGCCAAAAGAGGCTGTGAAAATGATCAATGTCAATAAGGTTATTCAAGGAGCATTTGAATGCATCTGATGAAAATCAGCAATGGCATCCTTAGCCAAACAGAGATGTTCCACAGGTTCCCATGTCCTGTCTTCTTCCCCATATCCATGCCAATGGACCAGGTACTCAAGGTGTTGACCTTTCATGCAGGAGGCAACAATGTAATCAACCTCAAACTCTGGCATTCCATCTTTGATAACCATCACAGCCCCTGGCTTGTAGGTCAGTTGGCCATCTAGGCATTCCTTATAGGGTTTAATGTGGGAGACATTCACTACCAGGTGAATTCTCATGCTGCAAAGAAGCTGTAGTTTTATGACATTTCAGATGTTCTTAGCCTCCAATATCTTTTATGGGCCAAGCCATCACTTAGTCAGCTTTTGGCTGATTCATGTATCCTGGAGATTAAGGTTCTCAGTGCTTAACCACACCTTATCTTCCCTTTGGTATTCCAGCACATTGGACTGCTTCTTGTCTGCTTGTGCTGTAGGGAGCATTGGCTCCCCAGTACTAAAATCCCCCATTTTGTTAGCTTCTGACAACAAGTCATCCTCCTCATCATCAAATCCCACACATATTCTGTTGTCTGCCACATGCATCCCATCTCATCCTGTCTCATCCTATCTCATCCCATCACCTACTGTCCAGTGGAACCAAACAGAATTGTCATTCCATGGCCAAAGAAGACCATCCCAAGCCTGCAAGATGTTCTGTTTCCATCAGTAAGTGCTTCTGTCTCATACTTCTATCATGAACTCTGTAGAATAGTGCCACCAGCATGTATCCATCCAACAGAACATACTTGGAATCTCTTTTCTTCCTTTCATGCATGTCTCAGTCTTGGGAATGCCTGGGACTATAAACTAGTGTACCTATGTATGTAAGAATCCATCTTGGACTTCTCCCACTATTTTGTATGACCTTGCTGATGCTTGACAACATCTACAACCACTGCTGCCACTGTTTCTACTGTTCTGCTGCCATTTCCACTGCCATTTACTGCTGTCCATCACTGCTGTACCTTTTAAACCTGTTGGAAAGGTTGTACTTTGCCCCAACACACCTTTGAGCTGTCGGAACACCCAGTTCCAGCTTGGAATTAGTAGGTTTTAAGTCCTAAAAAGCATAGAATCTCACCTTTGTACTCTGAATCCCTTGGGAAGAGCATATCATGCCTCCCTCATTTCTACTGACCTCACCTGTTGCTTCAGACAGGTTTACTGTTATTCAGCACTTACATAGTTTTCCATCATTTTTCAAGGTTGGCAGCAACCTGCTCCAATGTTAACCACATTCCATCTAGGAATTCTTGTGCTGCAGGTGCTTTTGCTGCCATGGTTGGATCTATTTTCATTCTTGGTTCATATGAATGTGTGACCTGGAATGGGGACTTCTTTGTGGAAGAAGATTAGTGATTATTCTATGTAAACTGGGCTAGGCTCAACCATTCTGCCCATTGCTCTTGTTTTTCTATGCAGTAGAGTTGTAAGTACTGCTGCAGTTCTCTATTCACTCTTTCCATTTGCCCATCTGTTTGGAGATGGAAAGCAGTGCTTAAGTTATATAAGGCAGGTTTGAAGAGATGCTGATAAATCCACCATGACCTGCAAGGCAAATTGTGGTCCTCAGTCCAATACAATACTTGTGGGAAGTCCATGGTGCTTTCATACATGGTTCTGATAAAGATTACTGTTCCCTTACTTGTTATAGTCTTATTGGTGGGGATGAAGCATGTTTCCTTTGAGAATCTATCCACCACCACTAGGATGACATCATATCCATCTGATTTGGGAAGATCCATGATGAAATCAGCAGAGATATTCTTCCAAGGTCCCTCAGGTACTGGAAGAGGTATTAATTTACCAGGCACAGTCTGATTTGTAGGTTTCATCCAATTGCATCTTTCACATCAGGAACAGTATTCTTTTATCTGGTGGTTCATTTCTTTCCAGGTGTAATATCAGGAGATCAACTCTGTGGTTTTAGCTGCTCTCCACTCCCTGCTATAGTGGAGTCATGATATAAGATTATGATTTGCTGTTGGAGTTCTTCTTTGGGCACAAATATTTTATTGTTATGGTAAAGGAGGCCTTCTTTCACTTCTCCTTTTACTTCCAATTTCTTTATTAGTGAAGTTACATCTTGGATGCTTTTCAGGACCTCCTCTTCTTCCAAGGACATAATGTTGATCTCAGATCCTCTTATTTGTGAGTTAGAGATGATGGTGATTCCTTTGTTGTTGTCCTCTATTTCCACAGCATGGTCTTTCCTTTTCAAAAGGGCATCAGCCTTTCCCATACTGCTTTCTGGTTTCTTTACTAGGACATAATTGAATCTAGATAACCATTGTGCCCAACATGCTTGCCATTGGTTAAGATCTTGGCTGGTTATAAAATACTAGAGATTCACATGATCAGTCCAGATTTCAAACTCATGCTTGGCTCCTTCTAAATAGTGCTGCCAGATTTCTAAGGTGTGAATAATGGCTAGCATCTTTCTGTCAGCTACTAAATAATTACATTGCTCTTTTGTCATTTTATGGAAACTGTAGGCCACCAGGTGCCATTTCCCTTCCTTTTCCATAGATAAGATGGCTCCTGTTGCAAATAACAAAGTGTCATATTCTAGATGAAACTTTGCATTGTGATCTGAATAGGCTAGGATTGGGACAGTTGTGAAAACTTCTTTTATCTTATCAAAAGATGCTTGTTGTTTGCTTCTCCATTTCCAAGCTTTATCTTTCCTTGTTAGCTCAGTTAGGGGTCAGGTGATCCATCAATAAATTGTCAATAGAAGTTGGCCAAGCTTAAGAAACTTCTTACTTCTTTTACATTGGTGGAAGTGGGCCATTCCAGTACTCCTGTCTTTTTGGAGTCTGATATTTGTATTCCACTGCTGGATACATCCATTCCCAGCATTTCAACTCATTCTACCAAAAAGAAGTGTTTTTCAGGTTTTATAAATAGGTCAGCTTCTTTCAGCCATTCTAGCACCTTTTTTACAGTTTGATCACATTCTTTCTGATCAGTGCTTTTAGTGAATATTAAAATATCATCCATGTATACAATTACAAAGGAGTCCATATTCAACATGGTGTTGTTCATTATGGCTTGGAACATTGCTGGCAAATTATTCAATCCAAAGAACATTACTAATGGTTCAAAACTGCCATCTTTGGTGATAAATGCTGCCTTCCATTTGTCACCTTCCTTGAAGTGAATGTTATTGTATCCCCATTGGAGATCCATCTTGATGAATAACTTAGCCTCTTTTAGCTTGTTGATTAGTTGGAATATCAACAGCAAGGGGTAGCCATTAGGGATTGTCCAATTGTTGAGATACCAATAGTTTTGTATCATTCTTTTGGTTCCTTCCTTTTGGGGTACAAAGAACACTGGTGACATTTGTGGTGACTTGGAGGGTCATATATGCATAGCCTTTTCATAGTTGTTCCATTATGAAAGCTTTTATTCCTCCTTTTCTTCAACATGGGATATACTTTCAGCTTCTTTGGTATGAACTCTTCTTTCAGATCTATGGCATGACCCCATGGTCTCCTTTTTGGCATCTGTTCTGATGCTTTCTTTGTAAAAAGGTCAATAAAGTCATGATATTATTTTGACATCAGCTCCTCAGCTGTCTTCTCTACCTTTTTAGATGGTATAACCTCTATTTTCTTAATGTGATGGTACATGTATGAAGTGTTTTCAAGCTCTTCCCTTTCCAAGGTTCTTAGCAGTACTGACTGATCAGATAATAAGTAGCACATGCAGGGGCATTTTGTCAGTTTTACTTCTCCTGTTATCCAATTTATTTCAGGATTGTGCTTCTTCAGCCAGGTGTACTTTAAGATCATGGGTACCTTGCCCAAGTTGGTTACTTCTGCTTCAAGCTTCTTGTGATGTCCCCAATAGTTGACTATTAACTCCATGGTGTTGTCAGGGACACACTTAAGAGATACTTCAGAGGCTAGGGAGGTGTTGGATAGACCAACTAGTAGAGCCTGAGTGGAGGTTACCTCACACTCTTTGTATGGTTCAGGGGTAAAAAGACTATATCAAAACTAGGGAAATGCATGGGTGTGGACCAGGCCTTATATATGTATGGGACATGCCCGATTAGGTAGTGTGGTCTGTGTAAGAGAGATATCCATATAACAGAAATGAGTCAATGTGTGTCAGGATGAGTCCTGCTGAATCATGATAGAGGTAGTGACACAGCCCATAACCAGAGTAACCATCATGTGCAGTTGCAATGACATCATGCACAGTCATCATGAGTCAGTTGTGCAGTCATAATGAGTCACTTGCCTGATTAGGTTGTATGAGTCATGCTTGGTCATGGTGACTGAGATCAAGTCATCAGCAAGTCCCATTGGCTGTGCATTCCAATGTGGAAGTGAGGTCTGAAGGTGAAATTGGGAATGTATCTAGACCTTTGTGGGTTGGGAAAGGAGAGGAAAAGAAATAGGGTGGGGCGATGTTAGGTAAGGATGAAAAGTTCTTTCAGGTGTGAGTGATGTTTCCCACACTATTCTTTGTTCCATCTACATTGAACATGGGTATTGGTCAATCTAATTTTTTCAGGGGAATCTTGTTCTCTTGAGCCCATGTTTGGTTGATGAAGATTCCATTTGCTCCACTATCAAGGAGTGCCTTTGCTCCTATCATCTGGTATTTATCCATGGACAGTGCCACCTTTACTTCAAGTCTTATTTTAGAGGTAGCCATGGAGTGGACTATGATTCTATCAGGGAATTCTGTTTTTGCTTTTTCTTGTTTAGCCAAATTAAGCCTGGATTCCCATCTGATGCACTCAGGCTCTTCCTGAGTTGTGGCTTTGGTTATGTTGTCAAAATAAGTTACACTCTCTGAGTCAGATAGTAATAATATTGAAGTGTGTATTGTTAGATTTTTCTATTTTTATTTGCCCAAAATAGTCCTCAGCATCATGACCTCCCTGAATGGTCATGAGCCTTATTCTTTTTCCACCTTGGCTTCTTTCACCTTGGCATTCAAGACATCCATGAAATAGGCTTTTGCCTCTTCAAAGTTCATTTTGTTTATGGACTTTGGTACTTCTCTAGCCTTTCCTTTGCAGCTAGCTCATACATAATATATTATCTGTGCAGTTTAAGTTGCTGTCTTCACTACCCTCCTTTTGAGCAGTGTGAGCCTTGCATGGTTTGCTTCTTTATGAGCAATCCTTGTAATGCCCTCCCCCAAGAAACTTGCACTCACTACAATGCATCTTAGCTTTTTTGCAGTTCTTGACAAAGTGATTGCTTCCACAGTTAAAACACTTACCCTTTCAGGTAGTGTCTATGTCCATAGCTTCTGGGTCTTGCCAGGAGAACAATCCAGAATTTGAGCTTCCTGCCAATCTGTTGTTGCTTCTTTGAGTGAGCTCAAATTGCTCAAAGGCATTGCTGACATTCCTTACTTGCCTGATCCAATCAGCAAGATTTCTGGGGGCATTGTCCTCATGTAAGTTGAGAGAAATGTGTTGTACAATCTCTTCTCAGGCATCTTTGACTAAGAGGTGTATGCCCATCACCTCATTGATCCCTGCATATTGGTACAGGGTTTCCCACTGAGTTAGATAGGCCTCAGTCTGCCTTGATTTCTGTTTGAGGGTTTGTAGTTCCCTCAATGCTCTCTCCCTTGTCTTGTTGCTGACCTGAACCTAAGGGAGAGTTCTCAGTTCAGGTCTGCTACCATCCACCACTCATTGGTAGCTAGTTTTGTCTTTATATGGTAGTGAGCCCATTTGCCCACCCCATTCTTGTCTGCTTTTTTGCCTGAACCAATGCAAGACAACACTGCCAGGCTAACTTCCTTTTTTGAGAAGAAAGTTTCTTTGTGCATTTGCAAGTAGACTTGCATTTTAACCCACCATTCATCAAAGCAGGTGTAATCTCCATTGAACAATCCCAGGTCAGGAATCAGATCAACCTTCTTTGTGACCTTTACCTTGGCCCAAGGTCCTTGTGCTGCTATTTAAGCTGCAGATGCCCTTGCTTCTGCTTGTGCTGCTTATACTTCAGCTGCAGCTAGCTGAGTTT